>BQNB010038033.1:0-49026 GCA_026074375.1 Tanacetum coccineum | reverse complement strand
CTTAAACGATCAAACTTTCAACTTGTCTTCAAAAGGAAGTGATTGAAAATGGAAAATGTATGGTTTTGTGTGTTTTTGTGTGTATGCCGAATGGATAGAGGGAAAGAGCACAAAGAAATATGTTTTTGGTGTGTAACGAAGGAATGGAATGAAATGAGAGTGAACAAGTGAGATAAATAGCCAAGTTTTACACACATTTCACACACTAATGTGTGTATGTGTCGTTGGACATGGGGGACAAACAAAAGGGGACCATTTTGATCTTCAAATCACAATACACCATGGTACAAGTCCTTTTTCTAAATTCAAGCAAGCTTGTCTTGATCATTTTCAAATTTTTGGCATCCTAGGAGTACAAGGGGGTTTTGTTCGACGGTATACAAGGCAAGGGGGGATCAAATTGGTCTCCAACTTTCTAGGAAATACTAGAGCTCAAAAATGATTTAATTTCACCAAGCATGCATGCAAACCAAAAGATACTTGCATTATTCGGAATACGCAAATAACGAAACATGTAACGGCCTCACGAAAAATTACAAAATTTTAAATATTGCTTAAAAACATAAAAACGTGGCTATTGCCAAAATACTACAACGTTTGGGTGCACGGATCACATCCGACGATGATTCTCAGATAATAACGAAACAACTTCCCGGTTACATGTAAAAGTTAAACGAAACTTTTAAAAATTCAAATTACTACATGGAAACGGCTATATTATTGGACGGAAATTCTCGGGTTGTCACACTGCATGCTTTGGAATTGACTAAAATCGCTCAACCTATAATGTTGATCAACATTAATCGGTTCTTTATTCTCTTGTCGCACCGGCTGAACATTCATTTCCTGCCTAAATTTACGCATTTCTTCCTTAATGTTATCAACTTCTTTTTTATTTCGTTCAATTTCTCTTTTTTGTTCATCGAACTCTCGGTAAATATCGGATGGAATTTCATACATATTTTGACGGCTTAAATCAAAAGGTACTCGTTCAACTTGACCAATAAAGCCGTCAAAGTATGCCTTACTAGAAATCCACCAGTCCGATCGAGCCTCATTATCGTCTGGTGTCAATCTCGCAGCAGGCATATTTCCCTTTTAAAAAAAGGAAATTAATTATTAAATAAATTACATAATCAACTTAATAAACTATTAAACTAAATAAAACTCACTTCAAAAAAAGGAATAACCATTGGTCCCAAAAACCTTCCCTTTTTCTTATTCCAAGCAGCAACTCTAGGATACCGATTGTAACGATCAAAAAACCTAAGTTACTCGGTAAGACTCCAATATCCAAGTCTAAAAAAACACATTGTTTCAATTATTTTACATTATACATATAACTTAAATGGCCAATTAAAAATTATAAACTTATTTTTGACATACCTTGAATGCCCAAGTATATCCAAAGATTGAATACTTTTTCGCATCATCTTCATCTGTAGGCTCATCGACATACAAGGGCGACCAACGTTTGACGTTTGCATTCCTAAGTTGGGAGTACAATGTTGGCCACACATATGAACCCCAAGGATATTTGTCCCAAGCTACTCTATCATTAGCTAATCTTAACATCCAGTCAGGGACAACACGTTTACTCTCCACACCTAATATAACAAGCTGCAATATGCCTAGACAACAAAGGCCAACAGCATCGTCGTCGTATAATTGAGCAAATGACTCGTCAAGAATCATATTTGCGATGTCGATGCCTGTAATAGGTTGCCCATCTAAATATGACGGAAACACCCGTCGTCTAAAAGGAATACGCTGTTTGGTGTCATACTCAGCCCAATTCTGGACCCCAAACCTTAACCCAGTTACTAGGCAGAATTCTTCTCTCCCAAATGGTATACTAAAATCTTTATTTATATGGTAATACAATGGAACATTTTCATCATCATTTTCATCATAAATTTGCCGCCCTAACATAAAATGTATTAATATACAATTCTCTATAAAATCAGTTTGATCTAATACCCAACCAAAACAGGATTGTCTAAACAGTGCTTCCCGATCAGTCCCACTAATTATTGTTTTAACTGTTTTAAGAAACTTTAACTTACTTCTACATGTAACAAGAACACGGGGTACCTAAATAAACAAATAAATAAATAACCATATATTACTACACATATATACATCAGATAATAAAATAGTCAAATGATACAAAATAAAAATATTATACCTCGTAATCGCTCAAATCCATCTTATAATAAACAAGTAACCTACAAAATCACCAACAACACCAACTCTGATCTACCGACAAATGGTAACAATCAACAATGAAAAACCCCAAACATTGAAACCTTCAACGAAAGCTTCAATGAAATCACCAATTTCAGCTTCTTTTTCGTTTGAACACAATCCGTGACCTTCAATTCAATGAAATCACCAACACCAACTTCAGCTTCTGTTTAGTTTGAAGTAAATTAACACACATACTATCACTTTATATCGATATTCAAATTCGTAAGTGACAAACTATGGCAGTGATAGATCATTTCATTGATATTGTGTGTTACTATTCATCTCTATTCATTACTATTCAGCTTTATTCATCTACAAGACCTAAAAGACAAAAAAAATCGTCATTAGAGGCACGTGATCAACAAATAAAAGACAAAACAAAAATTGTAATTCGCTTCACATGGCACGCGATCTACAAATATCAACCAAATTTTGGTTTGTTTTTTTTGGGAAATAATTGTACCCTACACAACTTTTATAATTGCAAAAATATAGGTTTAAAATTATTTCAATTTTTTTAAAAAATGACTAACTGACACACTTTGCACTATCGTATCTTATGCATATTAAAACTAATTTTAGTAAATTTTGATTCATTAAGTAGAGTTCATCAAAGACTACACAGATAACCAAATAAACAATTTTAAATAAAACATTTGAGTATCCAAATACGTACGCAAAAATGTTCGAGATCTTGAATTTCAATAAACAAAACATGGTAACCCTAAACCCTAAATTTATACCTCACCAGAATTGAAAAAAAAAATTTGTAAATCGCCAAGGGGGAGGGGGGGATCTACTTAAAAAAATGAATCGCTAGACACAAAGCGCGATCTACATTAGAAAAAAAAGTTTTTTTAATTTACCAAATTTTAAAAAAAAATTCAAAAAAAGTAAATCGCTATATACAAAGTGCGATCCACATTTTTATTAACTTTTTAAATTTTTTTTTTTCTTACGAGCCACTAAAAATAAGACACGTATTCAAATGTAAATCGCTATTCAGGTAGCGCGATTCAAAAGGTTATATTGAATTTTTTTTTGTCAGGGCTATTACAAGATAACACGAAACCCAACCGGTTACTGCGAAAATTTTCGCTTTCATCTTCTTTGGCCTTGTTGTATTTCTAAGCATTGTCACTGCTTCCTATGATGGAAATGAGACCGGTCACCAGGCTTTGTTGTCGTCCAAGTCAATGCTACGATATCCAAATGGAGTTCTAAGCTCATGGAATGATTCATTTCATTTCTGTGATTGGAGTGGAATTTCGTGTGGAAAGCGGCACAGAAGGGTGACCGTTATAAAACTGAAGTCGCAAGGCCTAGAAGGCTCTTTGTCACCTCATGTAGGGAACCTCAGCTTCCTTCGTGTGTTATTGCTCTGGAACAACAGCTTACAAGGGACCATTCCACATGAACTCGGTCATCTGTCCAGACTACGTGGCCTCATTCTTGGTCGAAACAAATTCCATGGAGTCATTCCAACTAACTTATCTGGTTGTTCTGAGCTTAAAGAGCTAGGACTTGCTTTTAATAAGCTAGTTGGAAGCATAGCACACCAAAGGAGATCGGTTTCCTCTCCAAACTTAGTATTGTTTCAATTGAAAGTAATAACTTTACAGGTGGAATCCCACCTTTTTGTTATACCGATTGATATACCTAATCAAGTTATAAATATAAACTCTTTCCGTAATACTATGCGTAGAGAATAATGTCAACCATTTCTGTAACAATTAAAGTATTTCAAACCTAAAGTTAATTAAAAGTTATCAACGTTCTAAAGTGTCACCAAAAAATTAGATTTATTGACTCATTTATCAATTGAAAACGAAATTTTGTACTATATTAATTTTGAGAAACTAATTAAAAATATCCCATAAGAAATTAGAAAAGTATATTTTATAATAAACGATTTTTGGCTAATAACTTTAATAAAAATGCCTCGTTTTAAGGCTTCGCTTTAGGCCTCCGAGAAAGTTGAGCCGCCCCTGAAGCACACCAAAGGAGATTGGTTTCCTCTCCAAACTTAGTATTGTTTCAATTGAAAGTAATAACTTTACAGGTGGAATCCTACCTTTTTGGGGGAATATCACTTTGATGGAAGTGTTCGCTATCAGTGACAATCCGTTTGGTGGGAGGATTCCAGACACCTTAGGCCGTTGGAAAAGCTTAACGGAAATTGACGCCAGTAGTTGTGAGCTATATGGAATTATCCCTCATTTTATTTATAACCTTTCACAGTTATCTTTCATTGCCTTACAACACTAAAAAATAAGGGCTTTTAGTGACACAATTTTTAATGACACATAAAATAAGTGTAAGTGAAAGTATATGTTTACTTACACTTTTCAAAAAACTGTAAGCAAAAGTCTAGTTTTACCCACACTTTTTAAAAAGTGTAAGCAAAAGTCTAACTTTTACCCACACTTTTTAAAAAGTGCAAGCAAAAGTCTAATTTTTACCCACACTTTACATAAAATGTAAGTAAAAGTCTAGTTTTGCCCACACTTTCAAAAAAGTGTGTGTAAAAGTCTAATTTATACACACATTTTATAAAAAGTATGAGCAGAAGTGTAGTTTTACTTACGCTTTTTGAAAAGTGTAAGTATTAGTATTACTTTTACTCACACATCTTAAAGAGTGTGAGTGAAAGTTTAACTTGTATCCATGGTTAATCGCGGTCCAAAAACAGATTTGGTCCAAAATACGGGACTGAGGACCGTATCAAAAACACGGGACCGAGGACAGGACCACAATGTTCGCTCCGTGTCTGGGTCGTTTCGATCCAGTTCGGTTCGTCGGCTGGTCCGGTCTAACAAAGCATAAGATCGAGTCAGACTGAACCGGACCAAAGACCGAATATGAGTAAAATGACGGATCGAGGACCGGACCGATTCAGTCCGGCCGGTTCGATTCGGTCCGATCCGGTCCACGATCTATTATACTAAACCCTACTTGTTGAAAAATGTAGATATAAGGCTCGCTTTTTTTTATAAAGTTATTAAAACTTTTTACTAAATTTTTTTACAAATTACTTGTGTAAAAACTTTACTAAAATTTTGTAAAACATTCCTAAATTTTGTAAAAACTTTACTACAGTAATATTTATTTATGTAAACTATCCACTCCCCTTTTCATATAAACACTTTGTCACTTTCACCCTTTTCATTCGTTTCACTTCCATTTTCCCCAAAATTCGATCGTCACTCACACACACACTCACGGCAATGAAAATCAACAAGATCGTCACTCAGTTCGTTAGGGCTAACGGATTAACCTGCAATCAGGTAGATTTAATTTATTTCTTGTTGCTTATTTTGCGATATTGTGATGTTGTAGTGTAATTTTGATAGAATCTTCAAGTATAAGTTAGGTTTGTAAGTTGTTGATTTTCACAATCTTTGTTGTAAAATGCATTCAATTCAATTTTCTAACAATTTGATGCCAGTGTTGAGTTTTAGTATGTTGTACAATGAAATAGGGTTCACTGTATGTGTTTGATAAAATGCTTAAGTGATACTTATGACAAACATATCCGAGCGTTTGATAGAATGTCTAATAGAATTGTACATCTGCATACCAAGTGTTCGATAAAATGTCTGGGAGAAATAAGACAAAGCTGTACATTGTATACTAGTATTCGATAACATGTCTAGAAAAACTATAAGAGGTAACATGGATCTTATGATTGTAGAGAATAAATGAGTTGTACTAGTGACTGTGATTGAATGAAAAAAAACATTGGTAGGTTTTTAACAACGATTTAGTCTTTGTTACACGATTTATGTGAGCATATATGCGTTTAATAACTTACGTGTTTGTTAGCTCTTAGTACACGGTTTTGATTCGTGATATTGCAACATTAGATTTTCAGAAGAACGTTGAAACACCTTTTATTTTGTTCTTAACTTTGGAGGTTCATTCCTTCCCATTTAATTGACACGTGACAATGGCCTTAAGGATATATAAATAGTATAGTCTTCTAAATGCGGCATGATTTGTGTAATTTCAGCCCATTGGTGTAGTTTCCACAATCACTCAATTACCCTGTGGAAATTATCACAAGAATGGGTTTATAAATTAATTAACATGTAAATGCTCTACTTGTGTGAGGAGGGGTATGACTTGTATTAGGAGAGTCCTTGCTATGTTATTACCTTTCTGCCTTTGTTGCTTGTATATAATGTAATTGAGTTTATATGTTAGTCCTTCTCTACCTCTAAGTTCATTTATTTTCACAGAAATGTCATCTCATTATCTGATGTTACTTAATCACATGAATACTTTTCTTGCAGGTTTCTCGTGAGTCCATTACTCAAGGTGTTCAAGCTCAAAGTGAGTACTTTCTCCCTTGGTTACACGAATTAGTAAGTGGTTGAGCACGGTCTGAGATAGTAAGTAAGGTGCATATAAATGCCTGAAAGTCATATGATCTAGGTATGTTGTTCACGTTGGCTTGTTCTTTATTTACCTTCCTCATTCTGTTAATTGTTAGATTATGTACTGTTTACATGTATAATAGATTAATTAAGGCTTATACTTTCTTACTAAGCAATTTAAGACACAAGAAGAAATGATAGATGACTATTTTCCAATATTGGACTGCCCAGAGATCCAAACATCGTAAGCTAAGCAACATAATCTTTATGCGAAATGCGAAACATGTAAGATACGTAACTATTCTAGAGTTTCATCAAAGTTATTAGTTGGTTGTACGGTAGCCAAGTAATTTGTAGTGCATTCAAGGCTATCCTAGCCTAGCATAAAATGTTACACCTTAAGGTTGTAACAAATTTTTTAGTGGTTTATATTAGGGATATAAGTTTTAACTATTTTTTGTATCTTGATTTTCGATTAGGCTTCGATGAGAGTGAATTGGCAGAGTGCATACCATATTCAGTTGAGCGAGGACGTGTTCTCCATGCATACTATTCTTCGACAAGGTTTGTTTTGCTCCAAAAAAGCGAAATCCTCGTGATTTCTTTATTCCAACTCAGGTTTGTTTTTGCTATCTTCTCTGCTTTTCTACTTTTGTGTGTTTTTTCTAGTTTACTGCAAGATGGACATGGAAAGCATAGTCTTTAGTGGACCCTAAAGAGCGAGATCAAACAAAAAGATTAAATTAGGAAATGGTGAAGAAAAATCTAAATCACAGAGAGAATCAGTTAACTCCATTTGTCAGGCACTGTATTAATTTATTTTCTCATTGCTATATCTTAGCTTCCTGCCTTTAGTTTCTTTATTGTTGGCGTTTTTGTATGGATTTCAACTAATATTAAAGTTGCAATGATAATCACACACTGTCATAGGTGAAGGTGCTGAGAAGTCATAATCTAGCGTCCATTTTTTTGAAAGATTCTACATGCTTAAGAGCCGTTGTAGAGTCTTGTTACGGTAAAATTTAAGAGTGATATTTGATTTTCTATTGGTTTTTTTAATGCATAAATTTGATATAGTTTCTAAGATATTAATGAGATGGACTTTGACATAATTTCTTTCTCAGGTACATTCATTAATTAGTATTTGAAGTGATCCTTCTCAGAGTTGACGTTTTGTAGGATTTTGATTAAGTTGGAGAAATAAGATACCGTGAAAAGGTTTTAAAGTTGGTAACCAGGTTTTAAAGTTGAATTTTATGAACACGGAGGTAATTTTACATTCGATTTTAGTTTCTTGACTACTTTATGTGTATAAACATTTTATTACGCGTTAACTTGTTTTACATTACTTCAGGAGCCCCAACAAGGAAGGCGTTAGTGGTTTATGGTCCAAAATGCTAATCCTTCATTTTGTGCTACTCCTACTCCTAGAGCGGGAAAAAGATGATAATACGGCTGACAAAACCCCAAGATCAACTTCTGGTACGAGTCACCATCAGAACTCACAGTTCAGGTATTTGTGTATGTTAAAGATTTATGCATATTCAATATGGGTTAGACTTGTTTCGGGTGAAGGCGACTGGGTTCTGTTTGGTTCACAATTAATACAACAGACAAAAGTTCTTACGGATCAACTCAACCTGATCCAATCCATTCTGAATCGCTCTAAAAGTTTGCCGATAATGGACGTGACCTATTACGAAGGTATTTGACATGATTTTATGGTTAAGCATTTTAAAGTGACATTGGACCGACATGTTGGTAAATAAAATATGTACTGATTACTTGGTTGTCTAAGCTCCTTTAAGATTATTCCTTTTAAGACTTCTACTTGCAACAACAGGCAATAGAGGGGAAATGGGAAATTCAGTAACATAACCAAACGCGTATTTTGGTCAAAACAGGACGGGATGGGTTGATTGACTTGCATAGTTGTTTACGTTATTTCATTGTCTTTTGTACATGATAGTTCGTCAAATATGGTTACTCTGTTTAACATTATCTTCAATGGTGGAAAACTCTTTACCCTATATGCTTTCCATACCTTAGAAGTCTTGGTGTAAAAGGGGTTTCAGTTTCCAGTAAAAAATTTTTCTGGTGAAGTGGTTCTTCTTATAAATGCCCATTACGAATGAATATCGTTTAGACTTTAGATACTAGTCAGATATAATGAAATATGCCCCTCCCAGATAATTCCATCATATTAAGAGATGGAAAAACGATCAGGTCGGGTAATGACTAGAGGGTTTCGGGTCTATGTATATGGGTCAAAACGGTTCAGGTGGTGTTGACCGAGCATACATTATCTGTTCTCTTTTTCATGAAGATGAGATTTAGCTTAGATATGAAATATGCTTACGAAACTATATTATAAGATACTGATTTTTTTTTTTGGAGTAAGTGCTTTAAGATGTTGTTAGCATATGAATCACTTAAGATCACTTTCAAACCGTTCACTTTTCTACCAAGTTTAAAGGTTACCCATTTATACCTGTATAAGGATACACCTCTATCGTTGTTTGTGTTATTGACTTTTGACATCTATTCATCTGCCTTGAAATTCTGCACAACACTTAGATGCTTAAAGTTTTGGGCTAAGAGGCGTGGCGTTTATTCTAATGTAAGATTTGGTTCCTTCTGTTTAGTTTAAATATGAGAGTTATTGGTAATAGTAAGACACTTATGGTCTTGTATAGGTTACGGGTTTCTTGGTGGTGTGAATTAGGCTCTTTTAGTTGCTCAGGTATGCCAGCTTTTTCCTAATGCAATACCTAGTATGCTGGTTTTACGTTTTCTCAGAGTGTACACGAATTGGCGTTGGCTAAACCCGGTTATGCTTTGCCCAGTTGAAGAGGATGATCTTGGACTTGATGTATGGGACCCCCGAAAACTTCATGGTGAAATTAAGCGACATGAGGATTGCGAAGTCCCAGCATGCCTCTTTTCTTCTTTTTCTTAGATCAGTTACATTTAGTTGATTTGCGATAATCATTGTACTTGCATCTCATACTTGAGAAAGATGTTCGTTTCTTGTTTGTGGTTATGCAAATACTATCTATATCGATATATGTTTGAAATAATAAATATGTTTTAATTTCAGTTTTTTGTTATTAATTACTAGTTTATTGTGAATAAATATAGCAGCCTGTGTATAAAGAGTAAATGCATCTCAACAGTTACTAGTAGCCTATATTGACACAAGTATGTGTGAGAAATTGTCTCAACCTATCCTGACGCTATTAAGTGTCAGAAAAAGGTGTCACTATATACTTTTACCGCCTGGACTTTTAATGACACTTTTTATAAGTGTAGGTAAAAAAGAGGGGCATTTAGTGACACTTTTTTGACATTTTCTGACACTTTTTACGTGTCACTAAAAGACTTTTTTCTTGTAGTGCAATCACTTTACCGGCAGTCTTCATCCAACCACAGGTTCAATGCTCCCAAATCTTTTGTACCTTCAATTAACGCAAAACCAACTGACTGGAATTATTCCACCCTCCTTATCTAACTGTTCAAAATTACAACTTATTGAGTTAACGGATAACAAGTTTACTGGGAAGCTGACTATCGACTTCTCAAAACTAAAAGATATAACAGAGGTTTCATTATATAATAACAGCCTTTCTGGAAGCGGAGAAGCGGATGATGATATGAAGTTTATTGATTCCTTAAAAAATTGCAGTAGTTTTCAGGTGTTGGGTCTATATAATTGCAACCTTAAAGGAGTACTCCCAATAACAATAGGTAATCTTTCTGATCAGTTTTACTATCTAGATTTAGGAGCAAATCAGTTATATGGAAACATAGATTCTAGTGTGGGTAATCTTGTTGGTTTGACCACTTTATATTTAGATGATAACCAGTTCACTGGAAAAATCCCCTCAACCATTGGTGAACTTAAAAAGCTATAAATTGTTGCATTAGAACAAAACCAATTATCAGGGTCTATTCCAGATGCCATAGGGAACCTATCTTTATTACTTAGACTTTATCTAGATTCCAATAGATTGGAAGGGAAAATTCCATCTAGCCTGGGTAATTGTCATCAGTTATTAGAGTTGTCTTTTAGTAATAATAAACTTAGCGGCAAAATACCAAAACAACTTCTTGAAATTTCATCTCTATCCGTAAGATTAGATCTCTCTCATAACTAACTGTCTGGCTCACTTTATTTTACCGGGGTAAAATCCCCTTTACCCAAAAAAAAAAAACTGTCTGGCTCACTTCCATCTGAGGTTGGATACCTTAAGATGTTGAGTATTCTAGATTTATCTGATAATAACTTATCAGGTAACATTCCTAGTACCCTTGGTGCGTGCACTAGCCTGTCATTCTTATCCCTGGAAGGCAATTTATTTAAGGGCATAATACCATCATCATTCAAATCCTTGAGAGGAGTGGCCAAACTAGATCTTTCTCATAATAACTTATCGGGCCTAATTCCCAAATTCCTAGAAGAGTTTTCATTAGAACGACTGGACCTGTCATTTAATGATTTTGAGGGTGAGGTACCAGTATTAGGAATATTTGCCAATACAAGTGAATTCTCGGTTTTAAGTAATAGGAGGCTTTGTGGTGGTTTGGTTGAACTTGGGTTACCCAAATGCAAGGAGACAAAGATACATAAAAAAAGGTTCCCTTTGTTCGTGATAGCCATTTTGATTGCATCCACGCTGCTCACGATATTATGCCTTGTGTTTGGTTGGTTTAAGAAGAAAAGCAAGGAACAAACGTCTCAGTCGTCGAGGAAAGAACAATTCTTAAAAGTTTCATACAATCAACTTCTCAAGGCTACTGATGGCTTCTCTGAAGCCAATTTGATTGGTCTGGGTGGGTTCAGCTCTGTTTATAAAGGAATTCTTAATGATGAAGAATTTGTGGCAGTCAAGGTTCTGCGTCTTCAAAATCGAAGGGCCTACAAAAGTTTTTTAGCAGAATGTGAGGTATGGCGAAATATTCGACACCGCAATCTGTTGAAGATAATAACTTCATGTTCAAGTGTTGACTTTCAAGGAAATGATTTCAAAGCTTTGGTATATGAGTTTATGTCAAATGGGAGTTCACATGATTGGTTGCATTCAAGTGCAATTACATCCAGACTCAACCTTCTTCAAAGAATAAATATCCTCTTGGATGTCGCACATGCACTTGATTATCTTCACAATCACTGCATACCAACGATTGTTCATGCCGACTTGAAGCCTAGCAACATTCTGCTTGATGACGATATGGTGGCTCACGTTGGAGACTTTGGTTTAGCTCGATTCCTTGGAACAGATTTAAACCAAAACAGCTCAACTAGTGTTAAAAGGAACAATTGGTTATGCCCCTCCAGGTAATACAAATGTATTTTCATATGCGCATACTTTGCAAAATTACATTTTTTTTCTTCTAAAAGTAGTTGCTAATTGTAAGTTGCAGAGTATGGTTTTGGGAATGAGATGACAAGTAGTGAGGATGTCTACAGTTTTGGAATACTATTATTAGAGGTAATGACTGGGAAAAAGCCGACTGACGACATCTTTAATGAAGGGCTTAGCATTCACAAATTTGCTTACATGGCCTTTATCAGACCATGTAACCGATGTTATTGATGATGATGTAATTGTATTACAAAGTACAGAAGCAAATGCACATAAAATGGACGAATGTTTAGCTTCAACTCTCAAGATGGGAGTAACTTGCTCTTTGGATTCCCCACCACAACGGATGAATATAAAAGATGTTGTCCGTGAGTTGCAACACGTTATGGATTTGCTTCAAAGTATTTGAGGTACCCTGTTCTTTAGTTTTACCATTTACCATGTTAGAAATTCTGCACTATGGATGATTATATATTTGCATCACTGGTGTATTTGATTTGTTTCATGTATGCACAGACGGAGCCAGCAGGAGGGGCTTTAATAGGCATAATTGGTAGCTTGAATACCAGCCCGCATTCCGTTGAGTTTCAGCCACCTTCCAATGGCTCATATGTGATAAAATTATGTTGTCTGTCTCTCTACCCTGATATATGTATGGTTTTAATGATTTACTCTACTATCACAATCTACTCCATTTCAAAACTTATAATTAGTAACAAGATTACAGTTTCCATACAAAGTTTTGATTCTAAATTTATTCATTTTCTTCCATATGTATATGAAATACAAACCAAACTCGCCTACCTCAATTCTTGTGTTGCATCCGCCCACTTTCTGCACCAGCATATGGATCAATTGTCACGTTTATAACAGCAGGCTTTCGTGCAGAAAAGGATTCAGTGAGAGCAGATTTAAGCTCATCGGGAGTCCCAACAAGATAACCTTTTCCACCAAAAGCTTCCATTAGAACATGGTATTTAGCACCAGGGACAAATGAAGTGGGAGCTGGATCATCTTTGTGGGGTCCCGTAATGTCTTCAGGGTTTCTTCTATCGCCACCATATACACCACCATTGTTGAACACGATCACAACTACAGGCAGCTGATAACGAACCAAAGTCTGCAAATATTCAAATGCATATCGGTGATGGAAATATCATAATACAAATGGACAAAATGGTCATATAACATTAGAGGTGGCAATTTCAACCCATTTACTAATGATGAATGTGTTGATTTGGGTTGTGGTTTGTCCCTAACTGGTGAAATGGTTTGAATAATAAGATTATGCTAAAAAAAGGGGTCGAATGAGTCCTAATGGTTTATCCCTAATCATTGATCCCAAAGTGTATTTTAATTGCTTACAGCCTCCTAATCTGGAGGATGTGATTTCATAGCATGCTATTCGTAATTATATTATTGCAATGACCATTAATAAATAATGGTTACGGCAGACTAAGAACGATCTTTCTAATACATAGTTTTGACCCTTTACCCAATCCTTATGACTTGCCCATTTTGACACCTCTAACAAACATCTATGATTGCATAAAATGAAATAATGAGAGCAAACCTCGACTTCCATAGCACTGAACCCGAATCCAGAGTCACCTTCAACAGCAACCACAAGCCGGTCAGGTGAAGCCACAGCTGCAGCAATACAATAACCCAAACCAACGCCCATAGTCCCCCATGTCCCTGCATCCAACCTAGTCCTCGGTTCCATTTGAACCAAAACAGACCGACCAACATCCATCGTATTAGCCCCTTCCGAAACCACAATAGGAGCAGGACTACCCAACCCAATAATCGCATCTCTAATAATCCTCATCGGAGTCAAAAAATTAAACGGCACAACATCCTTTGCCAACTGTCCCTCCATTTTCAACACATTCTCCTTGGCCTTATTCATAATCGCTTGAACCCAAGGATGATTCCTTCCCAAACAAAACGGATCATCCTTAATCTCCTTATTCAAAACCTTAAGCACCTTCTTCGCATCACCAACCAACCCCAAATACGGCTTCCGTAACTCAATCTCCCCTTCATCAATATCCACCAAAACAAACTTAACATCCTTCGACCATTTCGGAGGCTCACCAAAATGCAACAACCAATTCAAACGCGCACCAATCACAACACAAACATCACATTTCCCAATCGCTAAAGACCGCGCAGCCGTTGCTGCTAACTCATGCGTATCGGGTAACAACCCTTTCCCCATAGGAGTAGGCAAAAACGGTATCCCCGTCCTGTCGACCAATAACTTAATCTCGTCCTCCGCTTTACATATGGCCGCTCCTTTACCAAACACAATCAAAGGCCTCTCCGCTTTCCTTATAACCGATATCGCTTTATATAAATCATCTTTCGATATCACTACATCTTTAACATCCTCCTTAACAAACTTGGTCTCAGCTTCATTTAAAAGCTTCTCAGCTTCTAATTCAGTTAGAGTCTCATGTAACACGTCAGCAGGGATATCCAAATAACATCCACCGGGTCGACCCGAACCGGAAACATTAATAAGTTCAAAAACAGCATCAGGTATCTCTTCAACTTTTTTAACTTTTACAGCTAGCTTAACGAAAGGTTTAACAGCAGTAACTTGATCAAGCTCTTGGAAATCACCGCGACCAACGTCTTTCTGGTCACAAGAGCCGGAGATCATAACCATGGGCCACGTGTTGACGGCGGCGTTGGAGAGACCGGCGAGGCCGTGAACGCATCCAGGACCGGAGACGGTTAAGAGGAATCCGGGTTTACCGGTGAGGAAGCCGTAGGCGGAGGCGGCGTAACCGGCGGATTGTTCGTTGTGGAAAGCGATGAAACGGATGCCGAGAGCGACGGCGCGTGTGGCTAAGGAGGTGACGGGGATTCCGACCACGCCGAACATGTGTGTGATGCCGGCGCGTGAGAGGGATTTGGCGACTAGCTGGTTGCAGTCGATTAGACTGTCTGATGACGTCATGGTTAGGGTTTGGGAAATGGAGTAGGTGGAGATTTATGGAAGATGGAAGGAAGAAAAGAGTGTGATATAAGGAGGTTGCTATTAATGGTAATCGAATTTTGTTTTTGCAACTGGATCAGGACTGGGCCGTCGGTAAAGACGAAGATTCACAGTGCCAAATGTGTTTTTCGTGACTGGTATCTCTCTTTCAATATTCCAACAACTACTTCACTTTAGTTACTGTAATAAACAGGTAATCGGTTTTTCTTCTCCAAGATGAAAATATCTATTCACTCCATCATTATTGACTATTATTTCATTTATTTGTTTACTTTTAAAATCAGATAAAAAAATTTTATTTGAATTTACCATATTACTATCACTTGAAGTTATTATTACAAACATTAAAAAAGTTTTAAATTAATTAATTAAAGGCAAAACTATCATTCTAGAAAAAATAAAAAAAGAAAGTTGTAATGATGATGTTTTTTTCTAAAATTGTGTGTTTTTTTTATCTATTAACAATAATTTTGAGACAGATGTAGTAATTATTAGACTAAAAGTAATCTCACCAAACAATGTGACCGAACATTTATTTTTAATTAAAATTTCACATACAATGGTTATTAAAAATTGATGTACAATAAAATTTCACTTGTATTATAGAAGTATAACCAAACATTTAAGAAATGATCAAAGTCCATGTGATCAAAGTATAAAACTACTTTTATAATACAAGCAATTTATAAAAAAAAAATTAAACACACAAACCCACAAGCATTAATTGAGAGACATCGAATACAGATCCACCTGAAGCGGTTTTCAAATAATTAAAAGATAGAATACGGAGCAAATCTTTTCAGTCTATAATACATGTAATTTTCACCTCTATTTAACCCCACACACACTTTGTACACACATAACACACGAGAAAAATAAAAAAAAGGGTTTGGTCTCTTCCCATTTTGTTCAGTCACACAATAACCCAAATAAATGAAAAGGTTGGGATGGGTTAGGTCATTCACAATGTCAGGTAATGAGGGGTTCAGACAAGTTGGGTGGAGACCACCCAAATTGTAGGGTGAGAGTACTCTTAGTCTTGAGTAGGTTGCAAAAATCGTTAGGCGCTAGCCGTGCCGTCGGGTACCGCCTAACGATTAATTAATTAGGCGGGGATTAATCGGATTAGATTTTTTATATATAGTATTAAAAATTTTTGAAATATGTGCTCGATTTGGATGATGTAGCCGATTTTTGTCCGATTTGACCGATATATGCCTGATTTTACGGATTTCTATCTGTAGCCGAGTTGTCCGATTTGGCTGAATTATGCCTGATTTTACCGATTTTTATCCGATTAATTGATATGTTGACCGATTTTTGACCAAACCGATTAATAAGATCGATTAGTGAAAATCCGAACGGTTAATCCCCGCCTAACACCTAGGCGTCGATTAATCGTCCGCCTAAACCGATTTTTGCAACACTATAAAAACTTTAAGAACTCTACCATACTTGGCCTAAATAAAACTCATCTTTTAGAGATTTTAAAACTGCATCTTAGAGTGCTAGGTGCGAAGTAATGCCTTATAAATTTTATACAACATGTCATTTCAACACATATTTTATAACATCACTATAAGTCAAATATCTTCTCAGTTATAACGTATTATAGAACATGTGAATCTCATAAAAGACTATAAAAATAACGCACTCACTCACTCAAAACACGGGTTCTAGGGGTTTTCTTTCGCGGGTCTCTCCTAGTGGTTCGGGTCCTAGGGCCTGCCCGTTTGGATGGTTTAACTCGGGGGTCGGATTTCAAGTGTGGTGTCGTTCTAAAAAAAATAGCACACTCACTCAAAATATGAGTATGGTGGCTTGAGTAGTTTCAACACCTCATCGCCACTTCAACATTCCCTAATTCACACCACACACCAAAATACCCCCTCACTAATAAGAGGGTCTCACCCATTATTCTATTTTTTTTTTCAAAACCCTAGTTTTTCGTTCATTTAAATAAATATACAAATTTTATAAAAATATTTATGTTGTGAACACAAGTTTAAGAGAATGAAAAGTGTTATTAATCAATTGATCAGTAGGTCTATATATAGATACAAAGAGATAATGCTTGAACCATCTCCTAGTTACATACAAACTCTAATCGTATTAGGAGATAAGAACATCCACATATAATTATCCACAACACTCCCTCTTGGATGTCCATATTATTAATACGCTTTTTGGAATGCTGCCTCATTAAAAACCTTGCCAGGAAAACTCAGTGGGACAAAACCATAGCTAAGGGAAAAAGAGTGCAACGCGTATTATCTCCATCTGATGACAACATCACTTAATCTTTTGATGTAACCTCTTTTGAAGTAAGAACTGCATCTACATTATCTTTATGCAAAAATTATTAGTATATTCTTCCTGGAATTTCAGTATGGTTGGATGAAGTAGCCACGATTGTTTGCTCTGCCGAACGCCATAAATTGTAGTGCCTCCACTTGTGAAAACATATACAGTTTGAGACCGACCTGTTAAGTTAAACATGTATCCTGCATCTATAAAACAACTAAACTTGTTTTGATGGGTTAGTAAAATATAAACACATATCTCCTGTACTTTAAAAAAATTTACTCCATTCGAGTGACTTGTTCAGTTTAATCGATTATTATTCTCGAGAATTTTATAACACGTGATTCATGCATTATATACTCTTTAAGGAATCTCAATATAAAATGAGCTCTTGTTTCATTATATTAGACGCATAAAGCTTATTTCTCATATTGCCAAACATAACTTTAATTTTCTTTCTTATAACATTCATGTGTATGGATTTCAAGTCCCAATAATCATGTCTCATCATAAGAGACTTCTATAATTCATTATTTACTTGCGTTTTTACATCGTTTGTCCATTCATTTATACATCTGCACTTCTTGCAGGTATCCAAGATCCTCACCTTATTTATCTGCGCATTATTACATACAATAGTATTATTGACGTCATTTAATTCTTTTCGATTCCACACTCTATGAGACATTATATTATATTATTTATTGAGATCTCATAGTTAACCTTCATGTCTAGTGTCTCGGAGACTATTATGGGGTCTTTATTACCTCGATTCGACCATCTTAACTTTCTTGCTCCATTTTATCTATTCATTCGAGGACTTTTATTTGGAATCGATTAGTCTATCACGTTGCCATAGACTTACTACCAATCATTGGTTTTAATGCTGGGACACACATTGTAATTGGAGCACTAGCAGCGTATATCTTATCTAGTCACTTTATCTAAGGTCACTAAACTTGTTTGTCTGGCAATTTTTATATTTGAGAATGAATTGTCCCATTTAACTTCCAGTTCATATTAGTGTGAGGATCAACATTTCTATTATAATTCATTTTAAATTTCTCACTGCTCATTCTCTCCCCCTGAATGAATTATCCATTCTAACATCTCAATGTGTACATTGTGGTAGATTTACCATGATATATGTCGCACAATTTCAAAATCTATGGTTTGTGACCAAAAACCATTCTTATGGGGAGGATTCATTATATATTGTTGGTAAGATGTGAATTCGTATCTTATAACATGCCCCATAAACTAAAAAATTTGTTCTCATAATTATTGGTTTTGCAATCAACTGAAGACGTTCTATAAACGTTTCAACAAAACAATTCGCGATGAACATGGGCCACCTTTAAGTTCAACACTTATTCCAATAATCGCCCAATACTTGAAAGTAATCACCACCATTCTCAAAAATTTTATTTGGAAAATCGTGCTCACATCGAGCCACTAATCACGCAAATTTTAAGTTGCGTATTTGATGATCATTTTGACGATGCATCAATTTTATAACTCAAAATAATCCAAACGGTGGATGTATAGGCCTTCATACACCCCCTTTATATTCTTTCCAAAACTTTATAGGACAAAGTCCTAACTATAATTTGGTGATGATAGATGGACAATTAACTTACAATGAGAACAATGAAATCTTTCTTTCAAGAAACTTGTGGTTCTTTTATACATATCGCATCATCATTGACTCGGGATGGTTCAACCGATCATGCCAATTAATACAATTATATTTGCTCATAAACTTATACTTTATAACCACATATGCTTTAATTGCACTTTACTTGATATCGAGAATGAAATACTTCATCAAATGAAATACACTTAAATAATGCAAAGCTTAGACTACCATAAAAGGGTGTAGGCAAAGTATAAAAGGTATATGAAGTAGAGGTTAGATGATAATTCCTGTTAGGCTTTACTCGAACAAAGTAAGACAAATTCAAAAATCACATGCTAACATGTAAAACATGTAATTCAGAGCTATATCATATAATGTCAGTGCATAATAAAACTTTCGATCTATTTCAAGAGACCAATTTTAATAAATCATGCATCACAAACTTTATTATCGGTTCGATACCTTTAGTAATTACTCCGTATTAGCTACCGACATTAAGTAAGCGTAAAAGGTCATTCCTTGTTGTTTATCAACTCAATGAGTCAATGTCAATGGACCAACGAGCAATTGCGAGTTGTAAATAATTTAATACCGTACAATAATAAAACAAATCTTTCATGAGTTCCACTCAACATGAATCAATAAACCTTTTATCTTACAGGAGTTGATCTATGATTATGGGCAGAGCCGTCTCATGATTTTCGGTGGCCCTAGGCGATAGCAACAAAGAGACCCCATTACACTAGAGAAGTTGCATATAAACTTGAATTATATCACTTATATATGTTTAAGTTTATACGTATTTATATGCGGAACTAATAAAATGTGGCCCTTTTTAAATGGAGGCCCTGTGCGACTGCACCTCTTGCACACCATCCGAGACCCCTCTGATTATGGGCTGTGACACGAATTAATAATGCAATTTATTCTCATAAGGTATATAGTCTAAACATACCAAACGTTATGACAATCTTGCAACACAAATAAAAACTCTGGTATTAGCATAGATCTTAAAAACATATTGGATAATTACTTAGCATAGTAGGAACCTATCGTGTGTGAAGCTAAGCTTCCAACATAAACAAACGTAACACATAACAATATTGTTATATCTTATCTTTAATTTATGTTTAATACCATTGCCCTACATATGTGGCTTATTTTATGTTGAGGAATAATCATGTAAAAAACATCACGTATATTTTCATATTAATCATAACTGAAGTTCGCATATTATCATATAATAAATATAACAAATAGCAGTAACAGATAATTAAACCTTTGAAGCAATCATATCTCATTCGGAAACCCTTTAGACAATAACCCTACTAGAAACTCAACACGTAGGCCCAATAGCCTAACATCTGTAATTACAAAAACAAAACATGAGCGATTACTAAACATATAAAAACATATATGGGTCTTTCAAACTTAAAAGCATATCGTCAAACTTTAGGTTTTAACCATTTTTCTTACCAATTTTGATATAATAAAATAAACTGGAGTCAAAGTAATTGAGTGGCGTAATAAAAAAATTACGAATTTAAAATATACGGTACAAGATTTCCTATAATTTACCAATATTTTTACACTATGTAAAGTGATTAACGACAAAAAGAAGATCATCTAAACTTTTAATAATATTAATCATATGTTTCAAGTTTCATTCGTCAAAACTGTTTCATGCATGCCTTATCTTATGCATACTCAAAGCCAATTAACATTCATTATAAAGATCATACTAGATATTTTTAATTTTCTTTTATCAAAGTCAGGAAGTACCCATAAAGAAAATGAAACAAATATACTTTAATTTAAGATTTACCTCTAATGATGCATCCTAATTCCGTAAATCATACTAGATTCTGCCTTCCTTATCATCAGCATTTTTCTTCTATCTATAAAATGGCTCGTACCCGAGTCACTCGAATTCAAAAACAAAAAGTTCAGCTGTAGAGCGTGCTGATAACGTGTTGTGAACACAAGTTTGAGAGAATGAAAAGTGTTATTAATTACCAATAGGTCTATATATAGATACAAAGAGATAATGCTTGAACCATCTCCTAGTTACATACAAACTCTAATCATATTAGGAGATAAGGACATCCACATATAATTATCCATAACAGTAATATGCGATAATTCAACTCAAACAATAATTCTTAACATGTATCATATAACATATAAAACATTTAGTGAAACTGGACATTACATCAATTATGAGATAACTAACAATGCACGCTATCTCGTCACATAAAACTCCTTGACGAAACTCTTTGACTAGCTTCGCTAATACCTTTGTAGTTATATGTGATATCCCTTTAGACAACGCAAGGTGGTATCCGTGATCAAAGGTCACCACCAGAATCACGAGTTCTCAAGTATAATTATTTGTGTTATAGACCTTCGCTTTTTGCATGTATTCGTCTATATCTATAAAAGTCGTATTTTGAAGTTCTGACCTTTAACATGTAAACTTCAAATTAGTTGACAATGACTCTTTGTGTCTCTAACAATGTGCTCTCCGGATAATTTAGACACTTTTTTCGTTAGTGTTGTGTCTATTTGTGAGATACTAGGAATAAATTAATTCCTTTACTAAGCAACCATGTGACTTGTGGCCTCAAAAGATTTCTTATTTGTAATACTTTTGTTGTTCGAGGACTACGTGGGCATATAGATAGTGGGCTTGATTTGTGCAGCTTCAATCAACAACATAGATTTTAAATTCGATGTTTTGTTCATCCATTATATGTAGTAAACGAACCATAGCGAGCCTCAAAATGCTTTACACACCATGTTATGAGAAATATTCATCCATTGTAGGCCTGATGGCTATTCTAGGTATGTCATGTAAGGAGAATATCAGTATATTCACCACAATAGGGCCTGCGGCTATTCCCTAGGATTGGTTATGTCAAAATCGTAGATTCTTCAATCTTCTGTAAGATTCATTTATCAAGTGATAACAAAGATGACTACTCGGATGGTTGAAAATAATTTATATGTAGTGGTAATGATTAAGACCTTAAAGATGAAACCTCAATTTATAAAAAGGGTTTTCTAGCCAGAAAACATTTTCACAAATCAACTCAATTAACTTAAGACTTATATTTAATTGACTAGAACAAATGTGTCACCCAAGTGATCTGGTTACTATTATATCAAAGCTTATTTTGTTTACCAATTTACGAAAGTAAATTTTTCTACATAGACGATAATGACCATAGATAAATCTTTAAAACCATTGATGCACTGTCGTGTAGGGTCAAATTATTTGATTATCATGTTTTACATTTATATTTAGCCGACAAACCTAAAACAACACTTTAACGAGCAGTGTACCCGGTCAGGTGGAGTTCGTGGTAAGTAGGGTGTCGAACACTAGGAGTGGAAATTTAATCCTATATTCTATCAGTATTTTAATTAGTCTATTTACTGGTTAAACATATGCTATGTACGTTGTCTAATGATATGGGGGGTTTTCAGCCTGAGAGACTGACACAGGTTTGGTGATGACAAATATCAATTCAATACACAATAAACACAAAAGAAGAAAATTAGAAGATAGAAAAGCGGTGCAAGCCAAATGATAGAAAACTGTATTAGTCATATTAACTACGGTTCAATGTTGGTTTGTTTGTTTTAGTGCAATGATTTACTTATCTCGAGGCGGCATATCATTCTTAATACTTAGGCGGGGCATCATCCTAAGACCTAGATATGGTTAATCCTATCATAATTAAACGTATCCGCATAAAGCATCTTTTAGTTAAATTATAATCTATCTTAGGGAATTAAAGCAGTGGTGATCCTGTTAAAACCCTAGCTCATCGAGACTTTACCCACTTATTGTTTGACGGTGTTTTATATAATGGTAGTCTACTATTCAAGTCTTTATTAGTTAATTAAGAGCATGATTGATGAAACATCAATGGGTCACCTACCGGTCCAACTAAGCTCATAATTCGAAGACAAATACATAACGTTATTTGTGATCCTATTGGTCCAGTGGTATAAAACACGATATGGAGAGCTATCCCGGTATCTAGATTACTTTTTAGGTATCACTAGACGCAGTTGAATGATAGGTCGCATATTCAAACACATAAACAAGTATGAGGTGATAAACATAATAAAACATTAATGATTAATTAAAAAATTGATCTAAAACAAACCAAACATTGAACTTTCATTAAGATGGCTAATACCCGAGGGTATTAGCCCACAATCATTGTAATTATACAAGCGTAATCAAACAATTGAAATTGAACGATTAAGAGAGTAAAAATTACATGATGACTTCTATGGCGTGATCAATGCTTGACCTTGGTGGCTGATCTTCTCTTCTAAAATTCGTATTTTAGTGAGTATGGTATAAGGAATATGATATTGCACACTGAAAACTCATTTTGAGTCTTCTATTTATAGTTGCTGGAAAAGACTCGATACGCCGTATCCAGCGAGGTCGATACGGCGTATTGGGCTGGATTCCTTGGAGTGCGCGCTACGTTCGTAATAAATCTTTGATATCATTCCTAATTTACCTGATTTAATGTATCTTCAAATCGTTATCTTCTTGGATACGACGTATGTAGACAGCATGGATACGCCGAATTAGGAATTGGTCAAATGCGTTTTCTTATGAAGTCTTGGCGCTGATACGCCATATCTCTTTAGTTGGATACGGCGTATTGGTGAAATTTCAGCAATCTTTAAATATCTTCGTTTTAGCTTCAAATAATGTGCCTTTTAGCTCGTCTTCACAAAATACTCCTGAATTACTGCATTTATCATCTTTAAAGTAATTAAGTACCAAATAATGAAATAATTATATAAAAGTGGGCAAAACAAATGGGATAAATGATATAATAAAGTGACGTTATTTGATGTCATCAAATATCCCCCCACTTGAATCCAACTTGTCCTCAAGTAGACTTTAGAAAAAGTTCAGTTTATGAAAACGTTTCCTAGCCGAAGTTTTGGATTTTCCGTTTAAACATTGTTTTGTCCTAATCACCTGTACATGACCAAGCTCCTTACGAAATATGGAAATGAAAACACTCAGATCACTAAACTAATCTAGGGTGTAACATTTAAGTAGTACGCTCAATTGCTCGGTCGTGATTAGCTTCGTATCATAGGCTTGGCAAGGATACACATCTCCACCGCTAAAGCTAAGGAGAAACAAGTCAAAAGATAAATTGGGCATTTATAAATAGGCTTGGGGTTGATCATTTAATCAGTCTTTCACCATAAGTATCACACCAACAAGGCAGCTGAACCATACATACACTTTCGTAACGACAGAATAGACATATACGATCCGAACACATCCCCGTTCATGTTTAACCAGCGGTTAGGATGAAGAACGATATAGGGTATGGAGCTTCTGACTTTCACCGAAGGTCGTCGTCAAACAAGGCAGCTGAGACATGTATACATGGCCGTAACGACGGAATAGACATTCATGCTCGAACACATCCTCATTCGAGTAGATCCTAAGGTTAGTTATCAGGAAAGGGAAGTAAATGGTTGTTAAATAAAATATACAAAACAAATAGATTAAGCTAACAAATAAGGTGCGATTACTAGTAACTTTCCCCCGACCGTTCCATGACAAAGACTCGAACATATAGACAAATGCCTCGATCATAGAAATGACAAAGACAACCTAAGTTGACGTTCCCATAATGGTCAACTTCCTTACATCCCGCTCTTTACAGACTTTTACAAAATAAGTGGTGATATCGGCCACTTTTTACAATCGTTGATTTTTGTAACGTATCAACGAATAATCGATCCTTCCAAGTAATTCCTTCGGTATAAACTTCCTTTGAACTGACTATTTTTCTTTCTTCTCTTTTTTTCAAACAATACATAATAAATCTCGGTTTGATTTCACCGTCTTCACTATCATAATTCTTCCGGATAATCTTTTCCTTGTAGTATTTTTTCTTCGGACATGATTCATAATCACGAAAGTAGCAAAACTTACGACCTACATAATTTCCCTTTGCATTGTGTAATTTCCCGACCATTACAGAGATAGAAAAATTTCACTTTGACACAAAAAATACAAGACATTATACGAAAGAAAATAGCAACATAGAAATAGGCTTAATCTACATGGTAGGCGAAGGTGTAAAGGTGTAACAAAACATAATTATGGTGTAGAAAAAGAAAGGAATGGCTCAACAGGTTGTTCTTGGGAATCTTACTTTAAAAATGAGAGTAAACAAAGGGTTACACGGGAGTTTAACTAACCAGTGAAGTTAGTTAATTTTATGACATGTAGGCTATTTGGTTTAATCCTAGAAATTTATCAGTTGAACATGTTCCTCTATCTAAATCCATAGTAGTAATCATTGCGGTCTCGAGTGATAAACCAGACCAAGTTCTAAAGTCCACTACATCACCGGCACACTCATAATTTTGTAGAATTTTGTAGACAGTTGGAAACGAAATAGGCTTAATTCTCATAATATGTATCAAGGGTTATAGTGCGCTAGGTAATGTAGCTAGTGATTTTTACAAAAGTCATGCTAATTTTTTTTAAAATTTTGACCATTTTTAAGCACTTTGCATGTTATTTTGTAAAAAAGAAGACAAGTACGTTCTAATTCTCCATTCTACCACTTAAGTTATACAACGTCCTCGTTGTATAGATAAAACAATAAAAATAATAAGAGAAAATAATTTAGAACGGAAAACTCCCAGATGTTTTGCTCGCGATAATTCTTCAAGATGAGTCATTGAGCAAAAAGTATGTTGACTAGGGCTTCAGAATGCCCAGATAAGTTTAACACATGTCTTTTTCAGCATATACCATGTCATAGTTTCATCAAGGTCCTGTATAAGAGATTAGAGATTAGAATACAAGTGCAAATTCTATCTCGCTACAATGATACAAGAAAATAATTAAACACACAACTGTACAGGGATCAATACGCCGTATCCCAAACCCTAAGATACGCCGTATGGTTCCTGTAAAAACAATTAAATACTAGAAATTAAATATTATGTTTTTAAAACTGATAACATCCAGACACGTCTATATGCTTTATCTAGAGGGGTTCGATACGCCGTATAGAGTGTCTGGGAAGACAGACTCGTGCGACAAATAATTAAAATGCGACAAACAATTAAAATGACCGGGTTGTCTCCCAGGAAGCACTTTTGTTTCAGCTGGTCTTTAAGTTCGACCTTTCTTTTATCATTCTTCCGGTGTTGTTACGACCCATCCTTCATCAATGAGACGCAAAAGTTCTAATCAATGAGTCATGTTGCTGAACTTACTGCCAATCTTGATTCTATCACACGCAAGTAAACTGATCATCATATAATATACATAAAAAAGAAATCGGTAATCAAAGTGTTAATAGTGTAATATACTGTACAAATCAACAAAAGATAATAACATAGAGAGATCAGGGGTCAGGCTGAGCATCGGTATGAAGGGCTACGGAATCGCCCGTCCTGGGCCTGACACGCCTCCGGAAGGACAATCCCAAGCTACCAACGAGGGTGCTATCGAATGGCTGATAAGTCTGTCCGCTGGCGTCCATGAGCTGTGTCATGCAGGAGATCAGCCAGGTGGAGACTCTAGACTGCTCGGTGGTAAAGCTCACGACATCTCCTCGCAGGCCCACAACATCACGCCGTAAGTCGTGCACCTCCTCCTCGAGCCTCTTGATCCTCTATGACATAGTACGTGGCTGTGGGGCGGGTGGTAGTGGTGGAGGTGCCTGTGCTGGTGCTGGTGCTAGTGCTAGAATCTCCAGGGCAGCCTCCTCAGCTGCCTGACCATCCTCATCAGCCTCTAGGGCACCAGCCGCAGCAGCCTGCTGCCTCTCTGGTCCCTGGGCTACCCAAGCCCATGTGTCGCACGTAAAAACTCTCATGCAAGATTGTGGTAGCCTCTTGAGCTCATGTAAATCAATCAATGGGAGCTCTCGGGTGACTACCTGCAGCCCTCTCAATCCCTCGTCACTAACCAGCCCAAAATGCATAGCCAAATGCCCAATAAAGTGCCCTCATGACAGCCTGGCCCTGCTCTTCCTCACATTCGCATGCCTAAACAGATACTGCGCAAAAAGGTATGGGACGTTGGCAGTGAAGAGATCAACACCGATCACTTCTCAGGTGCCTGCCAAACATACCTGAAAATACTATAGCACTCACTCATGTGGCATAGCTCTCCAGGGTCTCAAATTAGAACATATAAGAAAGCCCCCCCCTCCCCCCGGGCCGGGATCATGAAGTCTCTCCCCCCCTTGTCAGACAAGATCTCCATCCAATAATCCCTAAGATCCCCCTTGTTGGGGATCAATCTATCACTCCTAGCCCAGTAGGCTCCAAACCCAGCCTCTGCCATCTCCTACTCCGTGTGTAACCCTAATGCCAAGATAAACTGCCTCCAAGTCATCCTCCTCCTAACTCCTCCTAACTAGAAAAACAAGGGTCAGCGGTGTCTAAATTCCATAACAGTACCTCAATCAATCCTGCAAGGGGGGGGGAAGGCGTTACTCAGGAACTCCTGAATAAATTCTTGAACTAAAGGCCCTCGGATCCCAAACAACCGCCTCCAAGCATGACTCACAAATACCTGCTGTCCCTCGCCAGAATATACCATCCTTAACCTCACTGCCAGATCTTGCCTCATCTCGGCTGTCAAACCCTCAAAATCTAGCACATGTACCTGGTTAACCGTTCTGCTCTATATAGTCTCAAGCCTCTGCTCGTAACTATGCCTAATCTCCTCAGTATTGCTCATCAATCTGATATTCTAAGACATGGTGCCTCTGGATAGCAGTGGTAGTGGTTCCATATCTGAAAAATTAACAATAAGAAGATCGTTCGTATTCCATACGGTAATGAAACCTTAACGACTCAAGGTAATAGTAGCGATAGTAGAAGTGCATCTATGTTAAGTATCATATCGTGCACCGAGACTCAGAAGTATGTACAGAAAGGATGCCACGTCTTTTTGGCATAAATCACTAAAAGGAAGATGGAGAAAAGTAGAAAGAGAAGCGACTTAAGGACGTCCCAATTATGAATGATTTCCTGAACGTCTTTCCAGAAGACTTTCCAGGACTTTCACCAACTCGACAAGTCGAATTTTAAATCGACTTAGTCCCTGTTACTGGACCTGTAGCACGATCGCCGTATAGACTAGCCCCATCGGAAATGCACGAGGTGTCTACCCAACTGCAAGAACTTGCTGACAAGGGATTCATTTGTTTGTCAAAAGAAAGACGGATCATTCAGGATGTGTATAGACTACCGTAAACTAAAAAAGCTTAGCGTGAAGAACCATTATCCACTTCCGAGAATTGACAATCTGTTCGATCAATTGCAAGGGTCAAGTGTCTACTTTAAGATCGACCTGAGATCTAGTTATAACCAACTCAGAGTCCGAGAGGATGACATTCCAAAGACGACGTTTAAGACTCGTTATGGCCACTATGAGTTCCAAGTGATGCCTTTTGGGTTGACCAACGCACCGGCGGTATTAATGGATCTGATGAATTGGGTGTGCAAACCGTACTTAGACAAGTTTGTGATAGTATTCATCAATGACATGTTGATCTACTCCAAGAAACAAGAGGAGCATGAAAAGCACCTTAAGTTAATACTGGAATTACTTAAGAAGGAGGAATTGTACGCCAAATTCTCTAAGTGTGAATTCTGGCTCTCAAAGGTATAGTCTCTTGGACACGTGATTGATAGTGAAGGCATTCACATGGATCCCGCTAAGATTAAGTCAATCAAGGATTGGGCATTACCTAAGACTCCTAGTGACATCAAATAATGTCACTTTTTATATCATTTATCCCATCTATTTGCCCACTTTTATGTAATTATTGCATTATTTGGTACTTAATTGCTTTAAAGTTGATTAATGCAGTAATTCAGGAGTGTTTTGTGAAGACAAGCTAAAAGGCGTATAATTTGGAGCTAAAACAAAGACATTTGAAGATTGCTGAAATTTCACCAATACGCCGTATCCAACTTAAGAGATAAGCGTATCTGCGCCAAGACTTCATAAGAAAACTCGTTTGACCAATTCTCAATACAGCGTATTCACTCTGTCTACATACGCCATATCCATGAAGATAACTATTCGAAGATACAGTAAATCAAGTAAATTGGGAATGATATCAAAGATTTATTACGACCGTAGCGCGCACTCTAAGGAATCCAACCCAATACGCCGTATCGACCTAGCTGGATACGGCGTATCAAGTATTTTTCAGCAACTATAAATAGAAGACTCAAAAATGAGTTTTCAGTGTGCAATATCATATTCTTTATACCATACTCATCAGAGACGAATTTTAGAGGAGAAGATCAGCCATAAAGGTCAGCATTGATCCACAATCCGTAGAAGACATCGTGTAATTTTACTCTCACTTAATCTTATTCGTTTGATTTAAATGTCTGATTTACGCTTGTATAATTACAATGGTTGTGGGCTAATACCCTTGGGTATTAGCCATCTTAATGAAAGTCCAATGTTTGGTTTGTTTTAAAATCTATTTCTTAATTTATCGTTGATTGTTTAATTATGTTTATCACCTCATACTTGTTTATGTGTATGAATATGCGGACCAATCATTCACTAGGTCGAGTGTTACGGACCCAGTAATCTAGATACTGGATAGCTTCCATATCGTGTCGTATATTACTGGACCAACACGACACAAATATCATTCTATCTTTTCTTTTAATTATGAGCTTAGTTACCGGTAGGGTGAACCGTTTAGTTACATCAAATTATGCTCTAATTAACTGATAAAGATTGGAATAGTGGACTACCAGTATATAAAACACCTTCAAACAATAAGTGGGTAAAGTCCTATGGCTAGGGTTTTAACATGATCACCACTGCAGCTTTAAATTCTCTAAGATAGAATATACATTAAACTAAAGGAAGCTTTATGCGAATCATTAATTATGAAGGATTAATATGTGTCTAGGCCTTAGAGATGTCCCCCTAATTCTTAAGAATGAATGCCGTTTGAGATAAGAAAATTCATTGCACTAGAAACAACAAATCATTATTGAACTGATTTAATATGGCTAATATAGTTTTCTATCATTTGGCTTGTACCGCTTTTCTATCTTCTAATATTCATCTTTTGTGTTTATTGTGTATTGAATTGGTATTTGTCATCACCAAACTGTGCCAGTCTCTCAGGCTGAACCCCCTATTTCATTAGACAACGTATACAGGAAAAGGTTAACCAGTAAATAGACTAATTAAAATACTGACAGAATATAGGATTAAATATCCACTCTTAGTGTTCGACACCCTACTTACCGCAAACTCCATCTTGACCGGGTACACTGCTCGTTAAAGTGTTGTTTTAGGTTTGTCGGTTAAATATAAATGTAAAACTTGATAATCAAATAATTGACCCTACACGACAACACATCACGATATGGAGAGCTATCCTAGTATCTAGATTACTTGGTCCGTATCACTAGACCCAGTTGAATGATAGGTCGCAATAATCAAACACCGGAAACACGTATGAGGTGATAAACATAATTAAACAATCAATGATAAATTAAGAAATCGATTTTAAAACAAACCAAACATTGAACTTTCATTAAGATGGCTAATACTTGAGGGTATTAGCCCACAACCATTGTAATTATACAAGCGTAATCAAACAATTTAAAATCGAACGATTAAGAGAGTAAGAATTACACAAACTATAATAATAAAAGAGCAGATGTCTTCTATGGATTCGTGATCGATGCTTGACCTTGGTAGTTGATCTCTCATTTTGAAATTCGTCTTTAGTGAGTATGGTATAAGGAATATAAGTGCACCTGAAAAACTTCATTTTTAAGTCTTCTATTTATAGTTGCTGAAAAATACTTGATACGCCGTATCCAAATAGGTCGATACGGCATATTGGGTTGGATTCCTTAGAGTGCGCGCTACGTTCGTAATAAATCTTTGATATCATTCCTAGTTTACTTGATTTACTGTATCTTCGAATAGTTATCTTCATGGATACGGTGTATGTAGATAGCATGGATACGCCGTATTGGGAATTGGTCAAACGCGTTTTCTTGTGAAGTCTTGGCGCTGATACGCCGTATCTCTTTAGTTGGATACGGCGTATTGGTGAATTTTTAGAAATCTTCAAATGTCTTCGTTTTAGCTCCAATTTATGCGCCTTTTAGCTTATCTTCACAAAACACTCCTGAATTACTGCATTTATCAACTTTAAAGCAATTAAGTACCAAATAATGCAATAATTATATAAAAGTGGGCAAAATAGATGGGATAAATGATATAATAAAGTGACGTTATTTGATGTCATCACTTATACATCTATGTATATAATTTTTCACACTAGAATATCTTTCTTCGCGCCCGTGTGACTAATCTAAATTTTCAAAAGAGTCAGAAAACGGCTTTATATCTCCTAGAGTCTTCACTCACATCTTCTCTTAATCATCTTGCACTTTCTTCCGAATAATCCACTTCTTTTTGTCAAAAAAAGTAGACTACAAATCTAACACTCTCCTAGTAGGTTTGACAACTTAAATAGTTCATCTGAAATATTCAAGTATCTTTAAATTGCGATCGCAAACGTAAAAGGTCATATCCGAAAATCTCTATTCAATCCTTTTAACAACATAAATTAAAATGCTCTCCTTTTCCCTTGAAACAAAACATCCTTTTTCATCATTCGACGACAACATTCTTTCTCTTACTAGACGAAAACATGTTTTTTCGGTAAAACCATTTCACTCTCTCTGACGAAACATTCTTCTCTTCGAAGAAACATTCTTTTCTCTTCGACAAAAACTTCTTTCTCTCTAGATGAAAACATTCTATCTCTTCGATGATACATCCTTCTCTCCAATGAAAACACCTTTCTCTCCGATGAAAACATTTTTTTTAAACGAAAACTATATCTCATCTCGACAAAAACACTCTTTGACTTTACGATCACACACAATCACAACAGGGGGAAAAAACCTCTTTCTCTCATTCAACCACGCCTCCTTCAACAAAGAGATGGCTAATCTCTTTCCTTCCACTATTTCCGCTACCACCTTTAAGACAACCGTATAACTTTACTGTGTGATTGTTCTAAATGAATATTTGCAATGTTCAAGGAGACTAATAACTTTTTGATATTAGTTATCGTACGCAACCACTAATCCCGTCTTGGCCCATTTTCAAGCTCATCGTCTCTATCTTCGTTTGGTTTTCTTATTATTATTTTTGAGATATTATTATTATTATCGCGTAATCGATACACACCGAGACACTCACCATTTCTTTGGGAGAAATGTCCAAAAGGAACATCTCCAACGAAAAGGATGCATCTTTAAACCCTCAAGCGTGATTCACTTAAATTAATTTTTGGTCAAGGTTTAGGAATGATGGAAACATATTCGCATTAAAACATTCTCTTCTTTTCTCTAGCTTCCGATTCTAGTTCGTGTTCCAGTTCATGTCGTGACAAATTAACTACTCATATTCATACCGAAGTAACTTTAAGCACTTTTTAACTTGTGAAATGCAAATTAAAATATCACTTCTTTCGAAAAATTCATCAATTTAACAAACATTCCCCTTGTTGGCGGTCTGGCGGCCCCCAGACCTATTCTGGCGGCCCCTAGAAATGCCTGGGACCGCTGGCAGCAGGCATGTGACATGTGTCATCTTTTTTTAAAATTATAAAATGAACATCCTTTCTCTCTTTCTCTTTTGCTACGAGTGTTGGGATTAAAAGCTTTTTGATGCTGTTTGAAATTACTACTATTCTTATTAATGTTAATGATGCTCAGTCAAAGTTAGTGCTGCTGGAGAATTTCAATGAAAATTATTCTAAGTGTTTAAGACTGCTGGTGAAGTTACAACTGTTAGTACAAAGTTACTATTGTTAAAGAAAGTTACTACTGCTAGAGGAAGTTACTACTGCTAGTGGAAGTTTAAGACGCTTAAGACTTAGAAGAAAAATCCGCTAAGTAGTTAGTACTGCTAGTACAAAAGTTACTACTGCTAGTATAAAGTTAATGCTGCTGAAGGAGTTAATGCTGCTAGTGAAGAAGTTAGTAGTGCTGAGTTAGTTAGTACTGCTTATGTGATTTATATGAGATATTTTAGTAAAAGATATGTATAAGTTATTTATTTAGAAGATTATGATTACTTAGGAAAGTATTGTAAGCCATTTAGGACTCCTTGGTGTATAAAAGGAGGTCCTAGGGCATAGAGATTGATATACCAACACATGTATCAAAACCAAACGAGTCATTCATAGAATTATCATAGCTTCAAGGTCTTTGTAACCCTAATACTTAGAGAGTATTTATATTATTTGCTTAATAATATTGGAGCTTTTATGTTTTGTTGAATTATATATTCATTGTGTTTTACTGTTCCATTGAAAATTCTTCTTATTAAATATTAGATTCCGCATAATCTTTAATACATTCACACAAACTTTCTACTATAGTTGTGTTAGATTTATCTAACATGACTAAACCTTAAACAAGCTTAAGGAATTTGATCTATAGAAGTGTTGAAGTGGGACCAACAAGTGGTATCAGAGCTTGTTGCTTTGAGAAACTTTGCTAGAAGATATGGATCAAGATTCTGCACACATGGTGGCTGCATCCAAAGTTCCCATGCTCAAACCGGGTGAGTTTGAGTTATGGAGGATGAGGATTGAACAATACATCTAGATGATAGACTATGCACTCTAGGAAGTCATAGAGAATGGTGCAACCTTGCCAAAAACACAAGTTGTGGAAGGTGTTACAACAGTGATGCCTATTACATCTGCTGAAGATAAGGCTCAGAGAAGATTAGAAGTGAAGGCTAGAAGTACTTTAATGATGGGCATTCCCAATGAACATCAGTTAAAGTTTAACTTTATAAAGGATGCTAAGCTGTTCTTGAAGCTATTGAAAAGAGATTTAGTGGGAATGAAGCTACTAAAAAGACTCAAAGGAATATTTTAAAGCAATATGAAAACTTCACTGCTCCAAGCTCAGAGATGCTTGATCAAACTTTTGATAGGCTTCAAAAGCTTGTGAGTCAGTTGGAGCTTTTGGGTAAAAGCATTCAACAAGAAAGATGTTACTCAAAGTTATTAAGAAGTATGTCACCATACTTGGAACACACATGCCGTTGTGTGGGAGGGCATAAATCTGATTTGGATACAATGAGGCATGGGATGAACTCTACAACAACCTTAAGGTGTATGAACCAGAAGTTCAAGCACACAGAACATGGCTTTTGTGCCCTCTTCTGATAACAACACTAGCAGCTCTAATGAAGCAGTTAATGTTGCTCATGAAGTTACTACTACTAGCACTCAAGTTAATACTGCTTACTCTATAAATATTGATAACTTGAGTGATGCTATTATCTGTTTATTCTTTGCTAGTCAGCCAAATAGTCCTCAACTTGTACATAGAAGAGATGGATTTGAGATGGCAAATGGCTATGTTGACCATGAGGGCTAGAAGGTTTTTGAAGAATACAGGAAGGAAGCTTACTGTTAATGGAAATGAGACTATTGGTTTTGATAAGTCCAAAGTGGAGTGCTACAACTGCCACAAGAGGGGAAATTTTGCTAGGGAGTGTAGAGCTCTAAGAAATCAAGACAATAAGAATGAAAGCTCAAGAAGGAGTGTGCCTGTAGAAACATCTACTTCTACAGCTTTGGTGTCATGTGATGGTCTTGGTGGATATGACTGGAGTGATCAGGCAGAGGAAGGGCCTAATTATGCACTCAAAGAACTTACTCATCTTCAAGATTCTGACTCAAAGGTATCAATGATTCAAATTGTTCAAATCACTGTATGGAAACTATTAAATTACTTAAATCTCTAAAAATGATCAGCTATAAGAGATTTAGAGAAATTAGTTAAATGGTTTTAGGTATAAAACAGGTTTAAATTAGTGGATTAGAAAAAACTAAAATATTTATAAAAAGAATGAGAGTTCGTTATGTAGAAAACATTAATGGCTTAAAAATAGATATTCAATGTAGAGAAATAACTATTATTGAGCTTAGGAAAAAAGCTTGAAAACCTCAAAAGAAAAGATAGCATTCAATTTTAAATGTAGATAAATTTGAAAATGCATCTAAAAGTTTAGACAATAAATGAAAAAGCTCCATGAGAGTGCCAATTGTGATAATTACAAAGAAAGGTTTAGGCTATCAAAAATATAATGCAGTTCCACCTCCTTACACAGGAAATTTCATGCCTCCAACACCTGATTTGTCTTTTACTGGTTTAGATGAGTTTGTTAATAAGCCTGTAGTTGAAAATAGAAAGTCTGATGAAGAAGTGTATAAGGTAGTTAGGAAATCTGATGATGCCCCAACTATTGAAGAATGGGTGTCAGATAGTGAGGAAGAAAATGTGTCTCGGCCTAAAACTGAGAAGAAAACAGTTAAGCCTAGTATTGCTAAGATAAAGTGTGTCAAACCTAAGCAACAAGAGAAAACTGCTAGGAAAATTGTTAAACAAGCTGAGAAACATAGGCAAAACACTTACAGTCCAAGAGGCAATCAAACAAATTGGAACAATATGATGTCTTAAAGACTAGGAAGCAATTTTGAGATGTTTAATAAGGCCTGTTATGTGTGTGGAAGCTTTGATCATTCGCAAAATGATTGCATTTACCATTAAAAACAATTTCAAAATCAAAGGATGGTAAAACCTATTTGGAACAATGCTCAAAGGGTGCATCATAAATTTTTTGCTAAAAAGACTCACCCATGTGCTAAAAAGAACCTGGTTCTAAGAGCAGTACTAATGAAGTCTGGCTTAGTATCAATTAATACTACTAGACAAAATATTTCAAAAACAGCAATATCAGTTAATACTGCTAGACAAGTTAATACTGCTCACGGAAAATAGACCTCAAACAACAGTAAATGCAGCTAGACGCAATGTCCCAAATCTTACTAAAATAAGCCACCTTCAACTGATAAGATCCCAGTTATATAATAACACAACATTTAAAAACAGTAATATTAATCAAAGGGTTAATACTGTTAGGGGTAAAAAAATTAATACTGCTAGGCTAAAAGCAGTAGTTAATGCTGTTCAGGGAAATAATGTTAATGTTGTTAAGGCCTCAGCTTGTTGGGTTTGGAAACCAAAGACTAAAGTTTTAGACCATGTTTCTAAACACAACAGTGCATCAACCATACTAAAAAGGTTTGATTATATTGATGCCCAAGGCATATCCAAGTCAGTGATGGCTTGGGTCTCCAAAAGAAACTGATTTTGTTATTTGATGTGCATGCAATCCACATAATGTATTTACAAGATAAAGGAGCAATTGAAGCTGGATGCTTCAAGAGCACATGACAGGGAACATGTCCTATCTTACAGACTATAAAGAGATAGATGGAGGATATGTTGCTTTTAGAGGAAACCCCAAAGGAGGGAAAATCACAGAAAAGAGTTGATTCCAATACTTGATCGACTTCCTTAGCTTGTCTAAGGTTAATTACCTTGGATAAAATCCAAAATAAACTTGTTGCAAAAACTTTGGATGTATAGCTAAATTATGCAGAATCTACACCTCTAATAACTAGATAGTATAATGAATAGAAACAATAAAATAGTTGAATGACAAAGATAAACCAAACGCTCCAATATTATAATCAACAATACGACTATCTTCACTATACTAGGGTTTAACACCCTTGAGCTTTTTTCTAAATAGACTTGACAACTATGCAAACTTGTATCTCAACTAATGCCCTATAGCCTCCTTTTATAGACTAAGGAGTCCTAGTCATCTTACAACATATACAAAAGATAAACATAAACTTATAGAATATTCTGATACAATCTATTCTATAATTATCTTCTAATCTTCATCTCTAAGTAATCCTTATCTCTTTACTCGTCTTTATCTTCTGACAATAGCAATTCTTCTAACAGTTGTAATCCAGCAGCATAAACTTTTTGTACCAGCAGCACTAATAAACATAAGCACTAGTAACATTAGTAATAGCAGTACTAATATATACTAGCAGTAGTAACTGTGTACTAGCTGTCTTAACTTTACCCACTAGCTGCACTAAACTCTTACAAAAATTTTCAATTCCTTTAACTCTGAGCAGCTCTTAACTTCAACAAGCAACAGTAACTTAATACTAACAGTACTAACTTATACTAACAGTAGTAACTAGCAGTAGTAACTTTATACTACCAGTACTAACTATTTAGCATAATTTTCATTAGTATCACCAACAGTACTAAGTTATGCTTGACAGCACTAATGTATACCTGAGCAGCAGTAACTCTAAGAATCACTTGGAATCTTAAGTCCCAACATCTCTCCCCTAAGACTTGTTTTTCATCATAATGAATCTTCAAAGTTTCTTGATAAAAAGCCCTCATCACTATAAGGAAAAATACAATCAAAACATTTTAATTGACCCTTTTTGTTTTTTACCATTAGCTTAAGTAATTTGATAAAGCACATTGTAGGAAACACAAAAAGTGTCGTCACTTCCATGTTGGAAACACAAAAAGTGTCGGTCACTTCCAAGTTGTAACAGTCTTAGCTCGTAGTTTATGTAATGATTAGATTAGTAATCTAGTCCGGCCCAAGACCCATGGGAAGCCCATCATAGCCCATGGGCCAGCCTATAGGACACATATATACACCTCTTTGTTTCATTTTCCATTAAACACACTTAATACAATTCATCCATTCCATCCATTCTCTCTCTCTAACATCACAACCCATATCGTTCTCTTGTTCTTGGTTTGATCATAAGATTACATGTTTCTTCAATTGGTATCAAGAGCCATGGAGTGGTGTGTTTAGTTTTTGTGTTTGTCTTGTGATTTGTGTTCAAAATCTTTATAAAGAACAAAATTTTTGATTCAAAATTTTTTGGCGTAAAAACCTTAAAGTTTTCATTTTTATTGTTCCTATAGGGTTAATAACACTAGTTGTACAAGAATTTTTGCTAAAAACCATTCAAAAATGTGTCTTTTTGAGTTTTGAAAATTTTGGGTTCGTCATAGTTGGAACCGATCTAGTTATTTGTTGTGGGAACCGAACTAGATAATCGAACTAGAGGACCAAACAAAAAGCACCGATCTAGTTGCTTGTAGTTGTAGCCGAACTAGTGGTTTCTTTGGTAACCGAACGAGAAGGAACCGAACGAGCAGGACCGAACTAGTGGTTTCTTTGGTAACCGAACGAGAAGGACCGAACTAGTTCTTGATTGGGAACCGAACTAGTGTGCACCGAACAAGATCAACCGAACTAGTAACCTTAGTTGGTACCGAACAAGAAGGACCGAACTAGTTCTTCTTTGACAACCGAACTAGAAGGACCGAACTAGAAGGACCGAACTAGAAGGACCGAACTAGAAGGACCGAACTAGAAGGACCGAACTAGAAGGACACCAAATTTTCAAATTTCTAAAATTATACGGTTCTTTCTGTGACTTGTAAAATCCCGTGAAACATTAATTTGTTTTTCCCGGTTTTGTCGAGAATTGTAAAATCCCGTGTAGTTTCATTTCAAGACTCAACAATCACATAACCAAACACAATTTCTTTCTACCACCGATCGATCAATTTGTAATCTTTTTGATACCACGTTATCAATGACGACTCTTGCTGATAAATCACTTCTCTCGGGTGGTGATAATAAACCACCGATGCTTGAAAAACACTTGTATGATTCATGGAAAAGCATAATGGAACTTTATATGATGAATAGACCACATGGAAGAATGATTCTTGCCTCTGTTGAAAAAGGTCCACTCGTTTGGCCATCAATCACTGTGGATGGTGTAACAAGACTTAAGGAATATACTGAACTCACTCCCGCTGAAGCCATTCAAGCTGATTGTGATATCAAAGCAATTAATATCATTCTCCAAGGCCTTCCAACTGAAATCTATGCTCTTGTGAGTCAACATCGTGTAGCAAAGGATCTTTGGGAGAAGATTAAACTGCTAATGCAAGGAACGTCGTTAACAAAACAAGAACGAGAGTGCAAGCTGTATGATGAATTCGATAAGTTCACTTACAAGAAAGGAGAGTCGTTACACGAGTACTACTTGAGGTTCACTCTGTTACTCAATGATATGAACATCTACAAGATGCCATTGGAGCAATTTCAAGTTAACACCAAGTTTTTAAACACTCTTCCTGATGAATGGAGCAAATTTGTTACTGATGTTAAATTGGTCAAAGACTTGCATACTACCAATGTTGATCAGCTTCATGCTTACCTGCAACAACACGAAAGACATGCAAATGAAGTTCGTTTGATGCATGAACGTAACTCCGATCCTCTTGCTTTAGTTGCATCTCACCAATTAACTCAGCCAGCTTATCAATCTCATCTACACACTCACCCAAAGTCTCTATCTCAACTTCATGTTTCACCATATCAGTCTTCACAGTTTGTTACACCTTATCAGACTCAACAATTCACAACCAATCAATCAACACCTCTTTCAATCACTTATCCATCAAATGAGTACCAATCCTCAGTTCACCACAACGTTTATTCTCCACAATCATCCATCCCACAATTGGAATATGCTCCCACAACTTACCAACATCAACAATCTGAATTTTCCCAACCAGACTCCGGTCTAATTGTTCCAGTGTTCCAGAAAGGGGATGATCCAATTGATGCGATCAATCACATGATGTCTCATTCTTAACTGCTGTTGTTCACATCACCGGTAGTCCCTACTACCAACAATCAGCTAAGGACTTCATCAAACCCTCGTCAACAAGCTACCATCTATGATGGAAAAGTAACTGTGCAACCTGTTCAGGGGAGACAAACTACTTATGCTGCTGGAACAACGAGAAAATACACACCTGGAGCAAGTGGAAGCAACACAGGGAAACAACGGACTATCATTTGTTACAATTGCAAAGGGGAGGGTCATATTGCCAAGCAGTGTACTAAGCCCAAGAGAAAAAGGGATGAAATGTGGTTCAATGATAAAGTGTTGCTGGTTCAAGCTCAAGCAAGTGGTCAAGTTTTAACAGAGGAAGAAATAGCATTTTTGGCAGATCCAGGACTTCCTGACACTCAAACCTCTCAGACTGTCATTACCCACAATGCTGCTTATCAGACAATGATCTGTATCCATGACTCTATTGTGGATGATCTTAACTCCAGTCCAAGATTGCTCTCAATGCGAATCTATTCCAGGAATGGCTCAGATGCACACTCACTGGGTACACAATCTCGATATCTGACTAAATGATTTTAATCAATCAAAGTAGCAGATTAAAGAAGTCTTCTGAACAGTCTATGATGGGAATCAAACAGAAACAGAAATAACCAGTGAAGCAATATCAATATCCTATTCTCCAGTATCTGATTGAAAACACAATAGGAAACTAAATCCAGAATTCTAAACTCATTGCTGCTCCAAACAAGATGCCTGATATTATCTATGTTTAAAACAATTTAATACCTAGTGATGAACGGTACCAATGTTAATCTGGAATATAAAAGTGCCAATAAAGCTTTGACTACCGAGCTTGACAGATATAAAGAAGAGGTTAAAGATTTGAAAGAAATGGCAAAAGTGAGAAACTAGTTTTTTCAATCAAGATCAAATGAAAAGTATGGCCGAGATTGAACGTCTTAAGAAACTCTTTCTAAACAAAGTGCAAGAAAAGATTCTTTAATGAAAACCATTTCTGATCTCAAAAATTGATTATAAAAATGGAAGAAAACAGAAATATTTGATAGAGAAATTGCCTTTAGAAAGAAAAATTAACAACTTAGATAATAATCATATTCTAAAAAGAGGTCATCTGCGCAAACTGTTCATATGATGACGTAAATCCCAAAATTTGTTATGATCATTCCACGAAACAAGCTATCGGTTTTGAAAAACCTTTCTATCTGAAGAAAGTTCGGGAGTCAAAGCCAAAACTGTATGACGGGAATGTCATTCTTAAAATGGATGCTATTGTGATTCCTGATTCTGATGAGACATTAATGCTTTGTGAAGAGAGTCGTTCAAAAATGCTTTGAAAGAACAAGATCCAATGGTTGTAAAACATAACGTGCACACTAAACCCATTAATTATGCATTCTTAAAAACGATAACAACAAAACGATTGTTCGACAAATCTGATGTTATAGTGAACATGCCTATGGAAATCGACTTCGGGTCGCCCTTTAGAACCCATTCTCCTTCTTCCATCTAACCAACAAAGTTGATGTTCAAAAAGATTTCCTAAAGTGAGTATGGTGAATACAAGCTTGAAAAGAGCTTAAATGCTATCATTTTAATCTTGATGGCTTTGATCAGGTTGTCAACGAAATAACACCGCCTACACAGCTACGACTGAGGGCACGTAGGGGTTTGAACAATACAAAGGCTTGTTTTTCCGAGATAAAATTATTCCCGTTTATAAAATAATAAAAAGAAATCTTTCAATACCTTTCATCAATACTTGTTATGAACTTGCCGATGTCCAAAATGATCTTTATCCAAAGGAACAGGCTGTCGAACAACATCGCTTGGAGTCCAGAACTTTCGAAGTTAAAATGAATCAAGTTTTGAGTGAAAATGAACGACTCTTGGCACAAGCCATTGATTATGATATTGTAAAAACTGTTGTGAATTTGTCTGTGAATGATGGTTGTGAAACTGTGAATAAATGTCAAAAGTGTCTCGAACTCAAGACTGAGCTTCTCAACAAAAAGGATGTTGTTGATAAAGAAACTTACGATAAACTTTGTAAGAGTTTTACAACTCTTGAAAAACATTGCATCACTTTGGAAGCTGATTCTCAACTTAATCAAGAAATTTTTCAACAGACAAACAGTGTTTTAGATCAAAATGCTCCAAGTTTTACTCAGTTGTTTGAATTAAGTGAATTGAGAGCTCAGTCTCAAGAGAAAGACACAGTCATTGTCAAGTTGAAAGAGCAAATTAAGTCCTTAAAAGGAAATGTGGATGATAGTAAAGTCAAAATGGACATGGATGAAATTGAGACTCTTAACATTGAATTGGAACATAGAGTGACAAAATGTTTCGGAGAATGAGCAATTTAAAAACAGACTAAAGCAACTTATGACTCGATAAAACAAAACTGTTTCAATCAAAAGCACAATGTGATGCGTTAATCAAACATGTCAATATAAAGTCTGGGGAAATTTTTTGATTTAAAATGCAAAACTTTCAGGAACATAGGTTGGTCCTAGCAGCCCCTTAAAAAATGAGTTTGAAGAAAACATAAAGAAAAGCTTTAGATAAGGAGGCTATTGAGACCCACTCTGTTGATCCAAAAGTGTCTAAGGATAATATGGAACCAATCACACCCAAATTGTTGAAATAAAAGGACTGTTCAATCCTCTTATATTAAGCACACTCAGGAAGAAGCTTTGGTCCTTAAGGATATAGTTGAACATGAAAAGCGCATTATTCCTCATGATTCACTTTTAAAGAGTCTGCCTTTAGTATACCAAAGTTCATTCAAGATTTGCTTTCACACATAAGTAGGACTTGCCTAGCATCACAATTTTTGATGCTCAAAGATTCGGTCACACCGAGGAAAAAGGACAAGAAAAGTTAGGTTGCCGAATCACGAATCACTCACATCCACAGAAAACACAAAAACAGACTCGACTTCAAACATAGTTTCTAACAAGCGTGTGTTGCATTCTACAGGAGTAAGACTTTCTACTAGTGCTAGCGGATCACAGCCTTCAGGCAATACCAGGAATGATAAGATTCTGCAAACACCAAGTAGTAATTCGAAGAATAAAGTAGAAGCTCACTCTAGGAACGTTAAATCTAGTTTGAATAAAAGGAATGGTACTGCGTCTGTGCAGAATTCCAAGAAACATGATAATTCTGATTATGTCTGTATTAACGGTGATGATTGCATGTCTTCTGATAATTTGTGTGTTTCTAATTCTATGAATGATGTGAAATTTCGTGCTAAACCTAAGAAGAAAAAATCTAAGAAAGAGATTTGGAAACCAACAGGAAAAGTGTTCACTAAGATAGGATATATTTGGAGACCTACCGGTCGGACCTTCACTATTGTAGGAAATGCGTGCCCTTTAACTAGGATTACCACTACTAATGAAGTGCCTTCTAGGAAACCAATAATTCTAGAATCTGAATCACCCAAACCTGTGGTTAATTTGGTATACTCAAGGAAACCTAGGAAGAATAAGAATACTGAGTCCGTTAGCAAAAATAAGGTTATAAAACCAATATCTGCTAACAAACAGGAACCCAGTAAATCCTGGGGATCCACAAAAACCAATGTTCCATCTACTTCTCTTAATGAATGCAGGTTGTCCAAATCGTCCTCTGGTATTTGGACTCCGGTTGCTCGAAGCACATGACCGGAGATCGCTCTCAGCTCACCAATTTCATTAGTAAATTCTTAGGTACTGTCAAATTCGGAAATGATCAAGTTGCAAAGATAATGGGTTATGGAGACTATCAGATTGGGAATGTTACTATTTCAAGGGTTTATTACGTTGAAGGACTTGGGCATAATCTATTTTCTGTGGGACAATTCTGTGATTCCAATCTCGAAGTGGCCTTTCGTCAACACACATGCTTCATTCGCAATCTAGAAGGTGTTGATTTATTGACGGGATCTCGAGGGGATAATCTTTATACACTCTCACTTGGGAATATGATGGCATCCTCTCCCATTTGTCTATTGTCAAAGGCTTCTAAAACCAAGTCTTGGTTATGGCATCGTCGTCTATCTCACTTGAACTTTGGTGCTATTAATCATCTTGCAAGACATGGACTTGTCCGAGGTCTCCCTAAGCTCAAGTTTGAAAAGGATCGGCAAAAGTTCAAAGAAACCCCACAAACCCAAATCTGAGGACACCAATCAAGAAAAACTCTATCTATTGCATATGGATCTGTGTGGGCCAATGCGTGTCGCGAGTGTCAATGGAAAGAAGTACATCCTCGTTATTGTCGACGACTACTCTCGATTTACATGGGTAAAATGTTTGCGATCAAAAGATGAAGCTCCAGCTTTTATTATCAACTTTTTGAAGATGATCCAAGTACGGCTTAAGGAAACCGTCCGTCGCATCAGAACAGATAATGGAACTGAGTTTGTTAATCAGACATTGCGTGAATATTATGAGAAGGTTGGCATCTCTCATGAAACATCAGTTGCACGCTCTCCACAGCAAAACGGTGTTGTTGAAAATGAAACACCAGTTGCACGTCTACACAGCAAAACGGTATTGTTGAAAGACGAAATCGTACGCTAATTGAAGCAGCCGCACTATGTTACATTTATGCAATAAGCTCCTTTTTATTTCTATGGGCCGAAGGCGGTTTCCACAGCCTGTTTACCAAAATCGTTCCATGATAAGTCCGTCGTCTCGGTTTATAACACCATACGCTGCTTTTACACGACAAACCTCTCCCGATTCTATCGTTTCTTCTATTGTGTTTGGTGCACTCTGCTACCCAACGAATGATAGCGAGAATTTAGGTAAGTTACAACCGAAGGCTGACATTGGTATTTTCATTGGCTATGCACCCACGAAGAAAGCATTCCGGATTTACAACAGACATACCAGACGAATAATTGAAACCATTCATGTTGACTTTGATGAGCTGACCGCACAATGGCTTTCTGAATCAACAGCAGTTCAGGACCCGCACTTCATGATATGACTCTTGTAACAATCAGTTCAAGACTCGTGCCAAACCCTCCTCCTTCAACACCATTTATACCACCTTCGAGATCTGAATGGGATTTGTTGTTTCAACCAATGTTTGATGAGCTCACCACTTAATCACTACCTTATGTTGAGTTAAAGCACAGAAAATTAATCGCTCCTATACTGATGTAGTTGCTCCTGACTGTTGTATCAACGGGCTCACCTTCCTCAACTACAGTTGATCAAGATGCACCATCACCAAGTTACTCTCATACAACACAAGAAACTCAAACTCCTATTATTTCTCATGATATTGAAGTTGCACATATGGGTAATGATCCGTACTTTGGTATTCCAATTCCAGAAGTTACTTCTGATCAATCCTCATCATCGGATGTTATTCATACAATTGTGCCTCCCGATCACCAAGTTTCTGAACACAATAGCAAATGGACTAAGGATCACCCACTTGAGAATATAATCGGTGATCTCGACAGACCAGTTTCCACACGACTACAAATCCATGAACAAGCCTTATTCTGCTACTATGATGCCTTTCTCACATCAGTCGAACCTAAGAACTACAAAGACGCATTAACTCAAGCATGTTGGATTGAAGCTATGCAAGAGGAACTTCATGAATTTGAACGTCTTGAAGTTTGGGAACTTGTTCCTCCTCCTGATAAAGCATTTGTCATCACTCTTAAGTGGATCTATAAGGTTAAGCTTGATGAGTTAGGAGGTATTCTGAAAAACAAGGCTCGGTTGGTCGCTCGTGGTTATCGTCAAGAAGAGGGAATCGATTTTGAAGAGTCCTTCGCTCCGGTTGCAAGATTAGAGGCTATACGAATTTTTCTAGCGTTTGCTGCTCATATGAACATGGTCGTCTATCAAATGGATGTGAAGACTGCGTTTCTGAATGGTAATCTGCGGGAAGAGGTTTATGTTAGCCAACCGGACGGATTTGTGGATCCAGACAAACCTAACTACGTGTACAAGCTTAAGAAAGCTCTTTATGGGTTGAAACAAGCTCCACGCGCGTGGTATGATATGTTGTCTTCATTCCTGATATCCAATGACTTCTCAAAAGGCTCAGTGGATCCTACTCTGTTCATCCGTAGAGAAGGCAAGGAACTACTACTGGTACAAATATATGTCGATGACATTATCTTTGCTGCATCTACTCCTGAACTTTGTGATCTATTCGCTAAAATCATGTGTTCAAAATTCAAGATGTCGATGATGGGTAAAATCTCATTTTTCTTAGGACTACAGATTTCTCAAAGTCCCAGAGGCATCTTCATAAACCAATCTAAATATGCTCTTGAATCACTAAAGAAATATGGCTTTGAATCTTGTGACCCAGTGGATACTCCCATGGTGGAGAAATCCAAACTGGATGAGGATAAAGAAGGGAAAGCTGTAGATCCGTCACACTATCGTGGTATGATTGGCACCCTCCTTTATCTTACAGCCAGTAGACCTGACCTACAATTTGCTATATGCATGTGTGCCCGGTATCAGGCTCGGCCTACCGAAAAGCACTTAAATGCGGTAAAAAGGATCTTTCGGTATCTAAAAGGAACCGTACATCGGGGTCTTTGGTATCCGAAGGATTCTTCCTTTGCACTAACAGCATTTGCAGATGCGGATCATGCTGGTTGTCAAGATACACGCCGTAGCACATCTGGTAGTATACAACTTTTGGGTGATAGACTTGTGAGCTGGTCGTCTAAAAGGCAGAAAAGCGCTGCGATATCCAGTACGGAAGCTGAATATATTGCTTTGTCCGGTTGTTGTGCTCAAGTCCTTTGGATGAGATCACAACTTACCGACTATGGCTTTGGATTCAATAAAATTCCAATGTACTGTGATAACAAAAGCGCTATTGCCTTATGCTGCAACAACGTTCAACATTCCAGATCCAAGCATATAGACATCAGATTTCACTTCATCAAGGAGCATGTTGAAAATGGTGTGATCGAACTTTACTTTGTCAATACGGAGTATCAATTGGCGGACATCTTCACTAAAGCTCTTGGCCGAGAAAGAATTGAATTTCTAATCAACAAGCTGGGTATGCGAAGTTTTACGCCGGAGACTCTGAAAAAGTTGGCAGATGACGTTGACGAATAGTGGTGGTACCTATTCGAATATCCTTTGTATCATATGTATATAATATAACTCAGAAAAACCAAAAATATTTTCTTTTTATATAAATTTTTCAAAAACAAAATACAAAATTAAAAAATGAGAAAAATACAAAAAGAAGTTTTCAAATGGCATGTCTTCTGAAAATCGATAACATTTACGGTCTTAGAAATGTCATTCAACAATGATACGAGCCTGTAAATGAAGTTCGAGCAGAAGTTTCTAATGTTTTCAAAACATGCCATATGGCTTGCTATTATTTCAGATAGTAACCCGCTTTTCACCTTGAGGAAAACATGTCGTCTAAAAGACAGTTGTTCCTAACAACGGGAATTTATTCTCGGGCATGGTCTACTCTATGACCATGCAAAGGCTTGTGATTACTTTGCATCACAACCCGTGCTTCCTATATTTCCATAAGTGTACGTTTCAGTGCATTTATGAGTATAAATAAGAGAAATCTTATTTATCATGGTGTTTGTTGTTTTGTCACATATAAAATCATTCAATCATCTGAAAACATTTTTCATCATACATTTGTCTTCTCAAACAACGACTACAGCTCTTTAAATAGAAAACGGGTCATTGTTTGAGGGGGAGAGAATGTCAAATCATCTCGTCATGATAACATGAGCTTTTAAAGGGAAAAGGGTTTAAACAATAACAAAATATCTCTTGGTTTGTAATTTAATTAAGTGTAGATTGCTTGTGCCTTATGTGTTATTTGTTTATTCCTTTAGGGTATAGTTTGCTATATTATGTCTATAGGTATGAGAGTTTAAAACACCAAGGACCATATGTGCTATGTGTTTAACTTGAATATATCTTATAAAACTTAATTAGCAGAATATAATAAGTTATGTAAACATGAGGGGCCAAAAGTGTTAAAAATAAAATTGTTTTATAACAAGCTCAAACCACCCCCATCCCTGCCACTGTTCATCACACACACACACACACACTCAAAACACACACAAGCACACACACTCAACCGCACACTTCAATCCTTCTCATCAAGCATTACTCAAACTTAAGGTATTATTGTTAGATTGTTTCTCACACTCCAATGAACACACATCTCATTCGAATTGCATTTTATTAAGAGTTTGATCTTGATAATCCCTAAAATCAAAATTAGGGTTCATCAAATCAAAGCTTAGTAAAATCCCAAATTGAATGAGGGGTTTTGATCAAGATGGAGTGTAGAACATCATGTTAAAATAGTTTTGTTGATTGTTGTGATTTAAATGTTTCTTTTGTTTGATCTTGTACTCGAAAAATATGAGTTTATGATAATAACTGTTTTATGTGTTTATGTGAGCTTGTGTTGATAAATAACATTTGGAAAAACCTTGCTTGAAAATTGGTTAAAAGTTGATATCCATCTAACCAAATTTTAACATGAATCGAACCAGTTCAAGTTGCCCATACAAGTTGGACCGAACGAGTAAATTTTAAGTGTAAGCCAAACGAGTAAATGTTAAGTGTGAACCGATCGAGTGTTAAGTGGTATGGACCGAACAAGTTGGACTGAACGAGTAAATTTTAAGTGTGACCCGAACGAGTAAGTGAATATGAGTGTGGACCGAACGAGTGAATACAAACTTGTTTGTGGACCGATTGAGTAATTCAACTCATGGACCAAACGAGTAAACTTGATCATGAACCGATCGAGTGAAAAATAAATGGAAACAGATCTTGTGCATACTTTTGTGAGTCAAACCAAAAAGATTAATCTTTGACATAACACACTTAAGATCAGATTTTATTTACTAATGTTAATATAATCAAGTCTCTTAGTTTAAAATAGACATTAAAAGCTTGACAAAACCAAAGTTAACTATATACAACTTAGTTGTTACCTTAGGTGCCTTTGTCTCATACGCTATTAGTCTATCTAAGATGATTGATCTTCAAAAGTGCTAAAAGTCATACAGGTTCTAGGCCGTCATTGGTTGTGTCATATTATAAATTGCAGTAACTCTTTCTTAAACAGAATCATGGAAATCTCAAAGGCAGATCAAATTGCTTTGGATGATGTTTTGGTTGCTCCTGCAAACCGACTTAAGATTGGCAAATGCAATCTTCGATTAAGCTCGGATGCCACTTCAAAGGAGGCAACTCTTCAAGTTGTATATGATGTGTTAAAGCTGTTAGCCTCAATTTATTAAGTCAAACAAGGAAGCTCGGTCACTCTACGATGGAGCTTCGGTCTTTAATTAGTTAATGTTGTA
>BQNB010038032.1:38525-49027 GCA_026074375.1 Tanacetum coccineum | reverse complement strand
ATAGTTACTAGACATGGTGTGCCGATCTTGATCATATCAGATCGTGATAGTCGTTTCACATCAAGGTTTTGGCAGTCAATGCAAGAGGCATTAGGAACTCGTTTAGACATGAGTACGGCTTATCACCCTCAGACCGATGGTCAGAGTGAGCGTACTATTCAGACTTTGGAAGACATGCTTAGAGCGTGCGTCTTAGACTTCAAGGGAAGTTGGGATGTTCATCTTTCGTTGGCTGAGTTTTCGTATAACAATAGTTATCATTCTAGTGTGAGATGTACTCTGTTCGAGGCACTGTATGGTAGAAAGTGTCGTTCGCCAATTATATGGGCTGAGGTGGGAGAAGGTCAGTTGATAGGACCTGAGTTAGTGCAAGATACTACTGAGAAGATCTCGCAAATTAAGGATAGACTTAAGGATGTACGTGATCCTCAGAAAAGTTATGCTGATAAAAGGAGGAAACCTCTAGAGTTTAGCATAGGTGACTATGTCTTGCTCAAAGTGTCGCCTTAGAAAGATGTGATACGCTTTGGAAAGAAAGGGAAGTTAGCACCTAGGTTTGTTGGACCATTTGAGATTGTTGAGAAAGTAGGCCCTATGGCCTATCGATTAGATTTGCCTGAGGAGTTGAACGGTGTTCATGACACGTTCTACATGTTGAACCTTAAGAAGTGTTTGGCTGATCCAACACTGCAAGTACTTTTAGATGAGATTCAAGTTGATGCTAAGTTGAATTTTGTGAAAGAGCCTGTGGAAATTTTAGAAAGAGAGTTTAAGAAGTTGAAGCGTGGTAGGATTGCCATCGTCAAGGTTCAGTGGAATTCGAAACGTGGCCCTGAATTCACGTGGGAACGTGAAGATCAGATGAAATTGAAGTACCTGCGTTTGTTTTGTGATGTTAGTAGTTGAATTTCTGGGACGAAATTATTTTAAGGGGGTAGAATGTAACCTTTTCCCTTTTTGTGTTCTGAATATTTCATTTATAGTCCTTTGACTATTTGACTTTTATCAGTTTATTCAAATTTTGTACCATGTTGACGGTGGTGATATTTATGAGAATTGTGGTGATTTTTATGAGAATTATGATGAATTGTGGTTTATTGTGATTAATAATCCCTTTTTGAAGGTATTATTGGGTTATTTGTATTTCGGGTGGTTTGACTTGTGAATTTGTGAGAAATGCCGAAAAACAAGTCCGACACGTCCGTTAATGTCCAAATGAGTTTTGAAAAGTGTAAAGTGAAAATATGTCATGTGAATACTCTAGGTTAATGGCAAAGTATTTTTAAGGTGAATAAAAATGCTAATTGACTTTGGGGTAAATTTTACGGTTGAGTTTTACGAGCTTTTAAGTGATCTCGACACGAAAAGAAGGACCCAAGACCTCCTAGGATGCCTTGGATGATTTTGATACTACAAGGGAACCACAAGGCCCTTTTCTAGGAACCATGCCCCATTCATGCACCTTTACATATCCCATTTTTATTTCAAAAACACACATCGTTCATTTTTCACACAAAAAGTATCTCTCTTTCTCTCCCTCTTGTGCGTCTGAACAAAGCTACACACACTCTTATAATTTTTGAATTTTGATCAAGAAAACATGAAGACATATATATTTGGGGTTGATTCTAGTGTTTGGGTATTTATTTAAACAACGTTTGGGTTGTCCGGTTCGTGTCAAAATCTACAAATTTGAAGAATTTCTTGTAAGTTTTCAAATTTCAATTTTGTTTGTCCTTTTGGGTTTATTTTGAGGCATAGATGTTAGTTGTACAAGTTGATCGTTGTGAAAATCGATTTTTGGAAGCGAAATGAATAAAAAGGGTGGTGTTTGGTTCGTGTATGGTAAAATGGAAAAAGAGGGGTTTTGTAGTTTTGATGTTGTGGTCGTGATGGTTGAATAATATATGTTTCTAGATAGCTTATTTTTGGTAGTAGCTTGTATAGCTTTTTCAGGCTTATTTTTAAGCTATTTCTTGGCTTATTTTGGGCTTATATGCCACGAACCATTCCCAAAATCACTAAGAAGGTGATTTTAATTATTTTTGTGTTATGGCGTATATTGTGGACTATTTTTGAGGCTTATGGTAGTAACCAAATGCGATACGTAGCATATTAGCTTATTTTCAAGCTTTTAAAGCTTAATATACGTATTTTGGAGCTTATAGGCTCGCGGCCCAATAAGTCTATTTAAGTCGTGGCTTAATGGGAGGGCTTATTGTGGTCCGGATTATTTTCTACATATAAGTATATACTTATATATGTAAATGGACCTTGATTTTGGACTTGGATCGTATTTTGGACTTATAAATGTCTTAATGGACCCTTGTTGGGCCTTAAAGCCCAATAAGCGATATTTAGTCGTTATGAGAGTTTTGATGGACTTTTGAAAGTGAAAATGTGTTTACGAAGTGATATGGAACGATATTTTGGGAAAAACGTTTTAGTAAACGTTAAAGATTGAGAATTTGAAATTTTGTCGAAAAGTGTCGAATTTATGAAAATGTTGAAAATAAGGTTTGAAACCACTTGGAACGTTGTTTGAGTATCGTGTCATGTCGAATTCGTAAAAAGTTTAATTCTTAGAAATTTTCCTAAAAACTTGATTTTGATTTTTAAATAATAAAATATTATTTAATTATTTTATTTATTTAATAAATTCACTAAAAGACGAAAAATATAATTTTTCTCGAAACTTCTCTAATGTGTTTAGTATGAGTAAACGTTTCATTTTTAACCGTATTATGATTATTTTGAAGTGACTAAGGTTACGAATGGACTTGTCGAAATATATTTATAATTATTAATTATAAATATTTATTTATATTACTTATCTATTTTCTCTAAATAGTATAAGTATGTATTATCGGGGAATGAGATTGATATGATTGTGGAAATATGTCGTCAACCATCACTATACTAAATTGTTATGGGTAATTGTACAATGCGTCTAAACTCTATGCATCCAAACGTGAAGATAGTTTTGAATTAGATGATAAAATGGGACCATTAATGGACTAGTCGGTATGCGGGCGTCGTTGCATTTACTTGTTGTGGTTGAGATTTGGTTGCTATAAGACTTACCTTGAGGGAGTTCTCAGTTGCCCACTTTTTACTGGTTTTTCCGTTGGGGGAAAATGATACTTAAATGTGTTTTGAAATGTTTTGAATTGATCTGTGCGAAATGTGGTTTTGTTTTTGGGACAAGTTACGTGCATTATGACTGCTATGTGAATATTATGTGCTGAATGATTGCTTGTATCGGAGGGGTACGCCTATCCCAGTATTTGCATGATTGTTTGGATCAGATTGGTATGCCTACCCAGAATTTGTAAGGTTATTGGAGCGGATGGGTACGCCTACCTAGGTTTGTGTGTGGTCCTGCCTTAATTTTGGTGCTCCAGCTGATTGGCCGTTTAGGTGCGTAAGTGACATATGGTTATTGATTAGCTGTGATGCCAAGGTTGTTTGTGATAGTGTTTATAGACGATATCTTAATCTAATCTAAGACTCGAGAGTAGCATGTAGAACATTTAAGGTTAGTCTTGGGACTGCTCAAAAAAAAAAGAAACTGTATGCTAAGTTTTCTAAGTGTGAATTATGGCTAAGAGAAGTGCAGTTTCTTAGGCATGTGATAAATGGTAATGGGATTCATGTAGACCCTAGTAAGATTGAAGCTGTTTTAAGAATTGGGAAAGCCCACTAGAACTGAAGGTTCGTTTGTTCTTAAGATTGTTGGATATTACCATAGGTTCATTGAAACTTTTCTAGATTGCTATGTCCTCTTTACTAACTTGACTTAGAGTGTAAGACTTTTGATTAGGGTGAGGAACAGGCATTGGCATTTCAGACCTTGAAGGATAAGTTAGTAATACGCCTGTTCTAGCTCTCCCCGATGGACCAGAAGATTTTGTGGTATATTGTGATGCGTCCGGGGATAGGACTAGGTAGTGTGTTAATGAAAGGAGGTTAAGGTGATTTGCTATGCGTTAGGCAGTTGAATATTCATGTGAAGAATTATCTTCCCAAGATTTGGAGTTGGGTATCATTGTGTTTGCACTTAAGATCCGGGAGACATTATCTGTATGGGACAAAGTGTTTCAATTATACGGATCATAAGAGTCTTTAACATATCTTTAGTTAGAAAGAGTTGAATATGCGACAGCGTCGCTGTATAGAGTTGTTGTGGTTATGACTGTGAAATTAGCTACCATCCTGGTAAGACGAATGTGATGGATGATGCCCTAAGTAGGAAAGAAAGATTAAATCCAAAGAGAGTTAGAGCTTTGAACATGATCTTCAGTCAAGTATCAAGCATAGGATACTGACAACTCAGAAGGTGCATGTGGATGAGTTTGCAGGATTACAGAATGGTTGGATAAGATGATAGAACAGAAAAGTAATGAAACCTTGTACTACCTGGATCGAATATGAGTACCTTTAAAGGGTGATGTAAGAACCCTGATAATGGATGAAGCTCGTAAGTCGAAGTACTCTGTACACCTAGGAGTTGATAAGATGTATTATGATTTGAGAGATAGGTATTGGTGGCCTGGAATGAAAAAGGATATAGCTAAGTATGTTAGTAAGTGTTTGACTTGTTTAAAGGTTAAGGCTGAGCATCAAAGGCAATCTGGATTGCTCCAACAACCTGAGATTCCCGTATGGAAAGGAGAAGGGATATCTATGGATTTTGTGACTAAATTACCTAGGACTAGTAGTGGGCATGACATAATCTGGGTCATTGTAGACCGATTAACTAAGTCTGCTAATTCTACCTATGCCTGAGGATTATAAGATGGAAAGGTTGGCTAGATTGTATTTGAATGAGATAGTTGCTAGACATGGTGTGCCGATCTTGATTATATCGGATCGGGATAGTCGTTTCATATTAAGGTTTTGGCATTCAATGCAAGAGGCATTAGGAACTCGCTTAGATATGAGTACGGCTTATCACCCACAGACCGATGGTCAGAGTAAGTGTACTATTCAGACTTTGGAATACATGCTTAGAGCATGTGTCTTAGACTTCGAAGGAAGTTGGGATGTTCATCTTCCTTTGGTTAAGTTTTCGTATAACAATAGTTATCATTCTAGTGTGAGATGTGTGCCGTTTGAGGCATTGTATGGTAGGAAGTGTCGTTCCCTGATTATATGGGCTGAGGTTGGAGAAGGTCAGTTGATAGGACCTGAGTTAGTGCAAGATACTACTGAGAAGATCTCACAGATTAAGGATAGACTTAAGGATGTACGTGATCCTCAGAAAAGTTATGCTGATAAAAGGAGGAAACCTCTAGAGTTTAGCATAGGTGACTATGTCTTGCTCAAAGTGTCGCCTTAGAAAGATGTGATACACTTTGGGAAGAAAGGGAAGTTTGCACCTAGGTTTGTTAGACCATTTGAGATTGTTGAGAAAGTAGGCCCTGTGGCCTATCGATTAGATTTGCCTAAGGAGTTGAACGGTGTTCATGACACGTTCCACATGTCGAACCTTAAGAAGTGTTTGGCTGATCCAACACTGCAAGTACCTTTAGATGAGATTCAAGTTGATGCTAAGTTGAATTTTGTGAAAGAGCCTGTGGAAATTTTAGAAAGAGAGTTTAAGAAGTTGAAGCGTGGTAGGATTGCCATCGTCAAGGTTCAGTGGAATTCGAAACGTGGCCCTGAATTCACGTGGGAACGTGAAGATCAGATGAAATTGAAGTACCTGCGTTTGTTTTGTGATGTTAGTAGTTGAATTTCTGGGACGAAATTATTTTAAGGGGGTAGAATGTAACCTTTTCCCTTTTTGTGTTCTGAATATTTCATTTATAGTCCTTTGACTATTTGACTTTTATCAGTTTATTCAAATTTTGTACCATGTTGACGGTGGTGATATTTATGAGAATTGTGGTGATTTTTATGAGAATTATGATGAATTGTGGTTTATTGTGATTAATAATCCCTTTTTGAAGGTATTATTGGGTTATTTGTATTTCGGGTGGTTTGACTTGTGAATTTGTGAGAAATGCCGAAAAACAAGTCCGACACGTCCGTTAATGTCCAAATGAGTTTTGAAAAGTGTAAAGTGAAAATATGTCATGTGAATACTCTAGGTTAATGGAAAAGTATTTTTAAGGTGAATAAAAATGCTAATTGACTTTGGGGTAAATTTTACGGTTGAGTTTTACGAGCTTTTAAGTGATCTCGACACGAAAAGAAGGACCCAAGACCTCCTAGGATGCCTTGGATGATTTTGATACTACAAGGGAACCACAAGGCCCTTTTCTAGGAACCATGCCCCATTCATGCACCTTTACATATCCCATTTTTATTTCAAAAACACACATCGTTCATTTTTCACACAAAAAGTATCTCTCTTTCTCTCCCTCTTGTGCGTCTGAACAAAGCTACACACACTCTTATAATTTTTGAATTTTGATCAAGAAAACATGAAGACATATATATTTGGGGTTGATTCTAGTGTTTGGGTATTTATTTAAACAACGTTTGGGTTGTCCGGTTCGTGTCAAAATCTACAAATTTGAAGAATTTCTTGTAAGTTTTCAAATTTCAATTTTGTTTGTCCTTTGGGTTTATTTTGAGGCATAGATGTTAGTTGTACAAGTTGATCGTTGTGAAAATCGATTTTTGGAAGCGAAATGAATAAAAAGGGTGGTGTTTGGTTCGTGTATGGTAAAAAGGAAAAAGAGGGGTTTTGTAGTTTTGATGTTGTGGTCGTGATGGTTGAATAATATATGTTTCTAGATAGCTTATTTTCAAGCTTGATATATTCGTATTTTTGAGCTATTTGACTCACGACCCAATAAGTCTATTTAAGTCGCGGCTTAATGGGATGGCTTATTGTGGTCCGGATTATTTTTACTTATAAGTATATGCTTATATATGTAAATGGACTTTGATTTTGGACTTCGATCGTATTTTGGACTTATAAATGTCTTAATGGACCCTTGTTGGGCCTTAAAACCCAATAAGTGATATTTAGTCGTTATCCTTGTGAGAGTTTTGTCGGACTTTTGAAAGTGAAATATATTACGACGGATTATTAAACGATATATTAGGAAAAACGTTTAGTAGAGACGTTTAAAGATTGAGAATTTGGGAATTTATGTTGAAAAGTGTCGAATTATAAAGAAGTGTTGAAATTAAGGTATGAAACCTTGGAAAACGTTGTTTTGATCGAAACGGGTCATGTCAAAATTTCGTAAAAAAAATTTATACTTAGAAATCTTCCTAAAACATGATTTTGATTATTTAAATAATAAATATTATTTAATTATTTATTTATTAAATAAATTCACAAAAACGAAAAATATAATTTTGTTTCGAAACCATTTCTAAGTGGTTTTATTAAAGAGTAAACGTTTCAATTTTAAAACCGGTGTTTATGATTAAATTTTGAAGTGAACTAAGGTTTAACCGTTGTGGACTTGTCGAGATATATTTATAATTATTAATTATAAATATTTATTTATATTACTTATCTATTTTCTCTAAATAGTATAAGTATGTATTATCGGGGAATGAGATTGATATGATTGTGGAAATATGCGTCAACCATCACACCACTAAATTGTTTTGGGTAATTGTACAACGCGTCTAAACTTTATGCATCAAACGTGAAGATTGTTTTGGAATTAGATGATTAAATTGGGACATTAACTGACTAGGTCGTGTGCTAGCGTACGTTGCATTTGGCTTGTGTGATTGAGTTGGTTACTAAAGACTTGCTGTAAGGTGAGTTCTCGTTGCCTAAGACCATCTTTTTTTTTTTTAACTGTTTTTCCATGGTGAAAATGATACTCAAAACTCAAATGTGTTTTGAAATGTATTTAAATTGATTATGGTGCAAAATGTATGTTGTTGTTTTTTTTTTGGGACAAGGATAGTGCTATGACTGTTTTATGTGAATATATGCATGATTTTTTGGATCGGATGGGTAACTCCTACCCATGTTTCGTGAGATTATTTTAAGATCGGGAATGGTATGCCTACCCAGTATTTATTGTGAATATTGGAGCGGATGGGTACGCCTACCCAAGTTTTTAATGTGAGGTCCTGCCCTAATATTAGTGCTCTAGCTGGTAGGACCCTAATAGGTGCGTTAAGTGACACATGTGATTGACTAGACGTAAGTGATGTTTGATCTGAAATTGATTGCATATATTCACTGTCATATAGCACAAATTGTCAACTGTTGAAATATTGTCCACAACTTTTGGTGTTTAAGTACAAACCTAACGACTTCACCAACATTATTGTTGACATTTTCGATTATCATTTTTCAGGTGAGAGTGAAAGAAGAATAGATTGGTGAATGTTTAAACCAGAACTATTAGAAGTATCCCGAGTAGAATTTCGTGTGAAGTCTTGCTTGCTTGTTGTTTTGATTTTAGTATTTGGATGTTTTGGATTAAGTTTGGATTTTGGTCCCCTGTGTGGGCAGGTAAGAGATTTGTGGATTTTAGTTGTGATTTGGGACATCACTCGAGTTGTTTTCGACGGTTGATATCTTCATAGCACTTGGAGTTTATGCAATGTAAGTTTTCTCTATTATGGTATCTTGTGTTATTGATTATCATTAGTTGCATTCCACGTTCTCTTCTGCCTTTGTCGGGGTGTGACAGAGTAATCAGAGCCAAGGTTATAGAGAACTAGGTGGATTGGCCTAGACTATAACCTAAGATCCGTCGTTTAGTTGCGTATAGGATCTATGTGCGCGGTGTTCCGCTTTTGTGTGTTCGCGGTTTGGTGCCTTAGTTATGTCAGTCATTGAAATGTGTGAGCTCAATATTGAATATGACTGGGAAAGGATGCGAATATAAGTACGGTGGCCAACGTAGTTATAAGTGTATCACAACTCACTCATACTTAATAATGTTGTTCACACAAATCGATGTTGACACCGTAGGGTGGTGTTATGTGTATAGTTAAATAATATATAATATATATATATATATATATATATATATATATATATTAAAATATATATATAGTAAGCTGTTCTATATATATATGTTATCGTTACTATATATATATATATATATATAATATATATATAATATATATATAATAGATATATAATATATATATATATATATATATTTTTAAGTACAGATGTTCTATATATATAGTTAGTTTCCCACTTGCCTAACGTTGCCCATGTTCTCCCTCATATAGATAATGCCGCCAAGGATGAGGACCCGAAGTGCTGGCCGGCCTGTTGCCGAATCACTAGAGGTGGAATATGGTGGTGTATGGGTTTGGTAGAGTGAGTGGAAGGGGTAGAAGACATAGGGGAAGGTAATGATGAGCGTGTTGATGATTTGAATGGTCAAAGAAATGACCAGGGTTTGGGAGCTAATGGGGGTGTAGAGGGAGTCAATGGGAATATAGAGGGAGCCAATGGGGGAGCACCTGACTTCTCAACGATCATTGCCCAACAATTGCAGAACCTCTTACCCGCCATGTTAGCTCAGGTTAGTAACCGAGGAAATGTTGAAAATCAGAATGGTAATGTGGTTAATGAGAACATTCAGGAGAACGTTGAGAAAAATGATAGTGAATGGAAACCCATGTAGTGTTGTTCATATAAGGAGTTCTTAACTTGTAACCCTAAGGAATATAATGGTAAGGGAGGTTCTATAGTTCTTACTCATTGGATTAAGAAAATGGAGTCTGTGCATGATATGAGTGGTTGTAGTGTTAACCAAAAAGTAAAATCACACTGCTGGTTTATTTGTGGGTAAGGCTTTAAATGGGTGGGAACTCTCATATCAACACACTAAGCCAGGAAGTTGCTATTAGTATGTCATGTAATGACTCTAAGTTTATGATGGTAGAAGAGTTTTTGTCCTAGTCCATGAAAATGCAAAAGTTTGGAATCTAAAGTTTTGGAATCACAACCATGGCCAGGGCTGGCCATGTAACGTATACTGATAGGTTTTTCATGAGTTGGTCTAGGTTAGTTATATATTTTAGGTAACTCCCAGTAGAGTAGCAATGATTATAGGTTGTGTATGGCCTTTCCACTACAAATCCTAGGATGGTGGCGCAACGGAGCTAAAGACTATACAGAAGGTTGTGCAGATTTCTAGGGCACTGCCCGATGAGGCTGTTAGAAATTGATCAATTAAGAAGGTTGAGAAAAGAGGAAATGTGGGGGAAACTAGCAAGGATAAGAATGGTAGGGATGATAATAAGAGGACTAGGACTGGGAATGCTTTTGCTACTACTGTAAACCCTGTAGGAAGAGAGAATACAGGTACTTGGCCCAAGTATACCACCTGCAACTCCTACCATGCACCCGGAGGGCCGTGTTGCATATGGTTCAACTATAACCGCTTGGGTCATTTGGCAAAGGATTGTAGAGGCGCGCAATGAATGTGAATCCTGTCAATCTAGAAACCCCAATGTTATGGGCATTTATAGTGAGTGTATACCGACCATGTCAGGCCAGCTTGTCCTAGGTAGAATAGGGCACAAGGACCGGGAGAAAATCG
>BQNB010038032.1:8525-31025 GCA_026074375.1 Tanacetum coccineum | reverse complement strand
GATTCGCGATTTTTGCAACCTTGATGTTGAACAACTGTAAACTTCTTATGAAATAACTGTCCGAAAACCTAGTAATGCAACATTAAAAGTACACCTCTAAGAAAAACTACCTTATTTGGATGCTCCCACAAAGATGCACCAGATGACACGAAATCGCCAGTGAGATATATATCCTTCCTGATAAGTTACGCAGATTAAAGAGAATTAGTTGGGTTCCATTTTATGATGTTGTTGTTGCCCCGGTAAATACAAAATTCTAGTATATAGAGGAGGTAATCTCAATGGTATTGAACATAAATTAAATGTGTAGCAAAGAAGTATGCTGAAAGTGAAATGATGTGAGCAGAACCGTTCTATTTCGGCTTTAATGGCTATTAATAAATCCATATCTTCTGATGATTCAGCAAGTTCATCGCTTCTTACATGAACCTCAGCTCTCTCTGTTTCTAGTAGTGGGTCATCAACACTCTCTGTGAGCTAAAATCATAAGAAAAGATTATAATCAGTTAGTTGTAGATATTGCATTGTACAAAACCCTCCATGTTGCCCCGATAAACCGGATTACTAATGTGATTCACAAGGCTGACTACTGCTTCTACATAAAATGACAGATAAGCGTACTTAGACCAAATTTATTTAGCAAAATAGGCACATTTTAAATATTAACTTGTACTATTAGTAGTTAATTCTAATATAGGAAAATGTAAGAAGACACAGATAGGTATCCGACTAGTTAGATTTACCTATAAGCATGTACTCTAGCAACATCATGCACTCCTATACTATCCTGGCATTTTGGTTAAAAAGTCAATGCAAATAGGAAGAATATATATGTTAAACTAATAGGACAACACAATGCATTATATTATGAAATATATAGATATACATGTTAAATAAGAAAATGAGATTATCATGTCACACCCTTATCTCTACAAGCTTAGTGTATGGACTTAGTAATCTAACTAGTTTAGCTAAATTTAGACCCTCAACTATTAAGTCAATTAAAAGAGCAACACAAGAGATATTCAAATGACAAGGGTACACTTCTTTTATGAATGGCAGACATGAGAACACTCATCTATACACCTTACATATGTAGTCTTCCATAGTTCCATGAATGTTTGTATAATTTATTGATCCTAAACTTAGCCTTCTTTGTTTATTAGTGTACATGAATACAAAGATGTGTATTCTAGAAATATACATATACATATTTGATACCAGGTCTAATCAATATTCGAGCTCGACTCCACTTAAACCAAGCCAATCTCAAGTATCTTATGAATCTATTATCTACTTCTGATCAGTTAACTTATCGTGTTTCATATAACGGAATATTTAGCTTCTTAATCAATCATAATAATTCTAATAAGATAAATCATCAACAAATAATTGTAAAATACACATAATAGTAAAATTGTAAAACAACTCGACTCTACCAAAAATCAAGCCGGTCTCGATAGGTCACATATCACCTCAACCGAATCACTTCACTTATTACATTTTTCATAAATATTTAGCTTCTTATTCGATACTAATTCTAATATGATCATAATGAGTTAACTTATCATGTTCTTCCTATTTGAACCTATTTAAACTCGAGCTCGACCTCACCTAAATCAAGCGGATTTGATATCTCGCAAATTGCCTCAACCGAATCTCACTTTACTTCACCTAATTCACACAGTTCTAACTAACCAAATCACAAAAAAACACATACTCGAATAAATGCTTATTGAGATCTAACCTCTAACATTATTGAGCTATATACAGTCCAAATGTGTAATCATAACAAACTCTCAACAACTTAGACTAACTAATTTTACAAATCACATCAATCTTATGAAAAAACATCATTCATATGATTAGACAATTAACTATTACATCACCTTAGTCAATACGATCAGAATCAAACGAACCTCAGAACAATACGATCAAAATCATCATCAAAATGACATCGTTTGACACCATAGCTAAAATCACTACTCTCACTAGTCGAACAACCACCACTACCATACGGTGGTGCCACGTCATCCGACGTTATATCTTCAGATCACAACAAATTCGAATCGGAATACATGACTATTAAATGTGTGTGACGAAGATGAACAGAATGTAGATGGGAATAAGAGTTGAAGAATAATTGAAAAATGGTTATGAATGGAAAAATGAAGTGCAGTGGGTGATTTTGGGGGGAAAAAGGAAGATACACGTTCATGTGTGTGAAAAATAAGGAATAAAAGAAAAAAATAAAAAATAAATGCATTATATAGTTAGACAAAAGAATAGGTTTATCTATTAAATCTTAGATTAATCCTCAACCATTAGATCAAACCCAAATGGATGGTGCGGATTTGTCCCTCAGTGTGTGGGTAGAAACTGGTATGCAAATGAACTTTTCTCATGTAAACATAATAAATACACAATCTTATATTAAATCCAAACCTTAAAAACAAAGCCATGTCTCCAGTAACCACCCGTGATGTGGCAGTGATCGGCGCTAGAGCAGCCGGACCAGTCGCCGACCACCACCTCTGGCAAGAAGGTTACAAGGTTCTTATATTTGAAAAATAATCCCAAGTGGGTGGTACATGGATATACACAAATAAAACTGAACCCGACCCATTAAGCCTCGACCCGACCCGACCCGTGACCCATTCCAGCCTTTATGCATTGCTCAGGACCAACTTGCCTAGAGAAGTAATGGGTTTTAAGGAATACCCGTTTGTGGTGAATAAAATGGGTCAAAGAGATTAAAGAAGATTTCCGGGTCATGGGGAGGTGTTTAAGTATTTAAAGGATTATGGGAATGAGTTTGGGGTTTGTGAGATGATTAGATTTGATACCGAGGTGTGTCGGGTTTGGCGAAATGGGATTGGGAAGTGGGAGGTGAGGTCTAGGAAGGTAAAAAGTGATGGGGAGGGTGTAAGTGAGGTTTTTGATGCTGTGGTTGTTTGTAATGGGCATCATACGGAGCCTCGAATCGCATATATTCCGGGTATCTAAGAGTATCTCCCAAATTAAATGATTATTAGTTATTACCTTTGTTGCGTTTTGATTTTTAGGTTTATATTTTAGGCGCATGTAACTTGCAAATGTTGATAAATGATAATGCTGAGTGATCCACACGTCTTGCCCCTAGACCTATATGTGTAAAGCAATGCTTTTGGGCTTAAGTTTTATTAACTTTTGACTATTCTGTTAAGAAGGTTGAAGTGTCCGGTTTTGCATAAGAAGTTCGAAGTTAGAATAGTTAGTTTAGATTGTAGTTTTTAAATGTTTGAAATATTCTGTTTCGAATAAGAATTTTGAAGTTTGAATAGTTATTTAAGATGAGCAGTTTTAATAAGCCACCTCAAAGTGTTTAGCTTTAGTAACGAAACTTGAACAAAATCTACTTATGCAGTTATGCATGATTTCATTGTATATGTTTGTTTCTTGAATTGATCATGCCGAGTTTAGGGAAATCTGGACTTTAACAATGTGTATTCATGTCACACCCTGACAAGGCGGAAACTCGGGGATGCAACATAATGATCAATCATAACACAAGGTATAAAATAGAGAAAACTACATTGCATAAACTCCAAGTGCTATGAACACCATCAACCTCGAACAACTCGAGTGATGTCCTAAATCGCAACTAAAATCCACAATTTCATACAATTATTCAACTGCCCACACAGGGGACAAAAATCCAAACTTAATCCAAAACATCCAAATACTAAAATCAAAACAACAAGCAAGCAAGACTTCACACGAAATTCCAGTCGAGAAACTTCTAAGTCTGCTATCACAATCACCAAACTATTCTTCTTTCACTTCACCTGAAAATGATACTCAAAAACGTTAACAATAATGTTGGTGAGCTCGTAGGTTTGACCTTAAACCCAAAAGCTGTGCCAATATTTCAACAGTGAACAATAGTGCTATATGACTGTGAATATATGTAAACAATTCAAGACATAGCATCCTACACTAGTCAATCACCATATTTCACTTATGCACCTAAAGGACCTCACACAAACTTGGGTAGGCGTACCCATCTGCTCTAATAATCACACAAATACTGGGTAGGCGTACCCATCCGATCCAATAATCTCACAACATTGGGTAGACGTACCCATCCGATCCAATAATCATGCATAATATTCACATAACAGTCATAAGCACATATCTTGTCCCAAAAACAAAACCACATTTCGCACAGTTCAATTCAAAACATTTCAAAACACATTTGAGTATCATTTTCCCCCAACGGAAAAACTGTAAAAATTAGGGCTACGAGAACTCACCTTAATCAAGTCTTTAGCAACCAAATCTCAATCACACAAGCAAATGCAACGACGCCCGCACACGACATAGTCCAGTTAATGTCCCAATTTAATCATCAAATTCCAAAACAATCTTCACGTTTGATGCATAGCGTTTAGACGTGTTGTACAATTACCCAAAACAATTTAGTGGTGTGATGGTTGATGACATATTTCCACAATCATATCAATCTGATACCCGGTAATACATATTTATACTATTTAAGAAAAATAGATAAGTAATATAAATAAATATTTATAATTAATAATTGTAAATATATCTCGACAAGTCCATTCGGTAACCTTAGTCACTTCTAAATAATCATAATACGGTTGAAAATGAAACGTTTACTCATAAGAAACACATTAGAGAAGTTTCGAGGAAAATTATATTTTTCGTCTTTTAGTGAATTTATTAAATAAATAAAATAATTAAATAATATTTTATTATTTAAAAATCAAAAATCATGTTTTTAGGAAAATTTCTAAGTATAAACTTTTTACGAAATTTCGACATGACCCGTACGCTTATACAACGTTTTCCAAGGTTTCAAACCTTATTTTCAACACTTTTCATAAATTCGACACTTTTCGACAAAATTCCAAAATCTCAATCTTTAACGTTTACTAAAACGTTTTTCCCAAAATATCGTTCAATATCACTTCGTAAATACATTTTCACTTTAAAAGTCCGACAAAACTCTCATATCAACTAAATATCACTTATTGGGTTTTAAGGCCCAACAAGGGTCCATTAAGACATTTATAAGTCCAAAATACGATCGAAGTCCAAAATCAAAGTCCATTTACATATATAAGCATATACTTATAAGTAAAAATAATCCGGACCACAATAAGCCATCCCATTAAGCCGCGGCTTAAATAGACTTATTGGGTCGTGAGTCAAATAGCTCAAAAATACGAATATATCAAGCTTGAAAATAAGCTAATATGCTACGTATCGCATTTGGTTACTACCATAAGCCTCAAAAATAGTCCACAATATACGCCATAACACAAAAATAATTAAAATCACCTTCTTAGTGATTTTGGGAATGGTTCGTGGCATATAAGCCCAAAATAAGCCAAGAAATAGCTTAAAAATAAGCCTGAAAAAGCTATAAAAAATAAGCATTCTAGCATCATATATTATTCAACCATCACGACCACGAATCAAACTACAAAAACCCTCTGTGTCCTTTCTTTTTACACGAACTAAACACCTTTTTTTCTTTCGTTCGCTTCCAAAAATTAATGTTCACATCGGATCACTTGTACAAAATAACATCTATGCATAAATAAAACAATAGGACAAACGAAATTTAAATTTGAAAACTTACAAGAAAATCTTTAAATTTGTAGATTTTGACACGAATCGGGACAAACCCAAACGTTGTTAAATGAATAACACAAACACTTAGAATCAACCCCAAAATATTATGGTCTTCATGTTTTCTTGATCAAACTTTATAAAATTATAAAGAGTGTGAGTGTTGTAGGTGGGACGAACAAAGAGAGTAAGGGAGTGGATTTATTCTATTTTTTTTGAAAATGAAACTATGTGTAAAAATGAGGATAAGGAAAGCATCTTATGTACAAATTTGGACAAGGTTAGCTAAAAATCAAGCACAACTTGTCTCACTAGTCTTTTTGAAAGGCCATGGATTTCCATGGGGTCTCGGGCCTTTCTTTTCGTGTCGGGATCACTTAAATACTCGTAAAACTCAACCGTAAAATTTATCCCAAAGTTAATTAGCATTTTTATTCACTTTAAAAATACTTTTCCATTAACCTAGAGTATTTACACGACATATTTTCACTTTAAACCCATCAAAACTCGTTTGGACATTAACGGACGTGTCGGACTCGTTTTTCGGCATTTCTTAAAATTCACGGGTCAAACCACCCGGAATACACATAACACAATAATACCTTCCAAAAGGGATTATTAATCATATTCTACTCCTTTTTCGTCACTTATCTCATAATTCACCACCGTCAACACGGTATCAAAATTAATAGACATAAGTCATATAGTCAAAGGACTATTATGTAATAACCAGAAATAAAAAGGCAAAGGTTACATTCTACCCCCCTTAAAAGAATTTTGTCCCCAAAATTCAACTACTAACATCACTAAACAAATGCGAGTACTTCAACTTCATCTGATCTTTACGTTCCCACGTGAATTTAGGGCCACGTTTCGAATTCTACCGAACCTTGACGATGGCAATCATACTACGCTTCAACTTCTTAAACTCTCTTTACAAAATTTCCACATGCTCTTCCACAAAATTCAACTTAGCATCAACTCGAATCTTATCCAAAGGCACTTGCAGTGTTGGATTCAGCCAAAACTTCTTAGGAGTCGACACGTGAAAACACGTCATGAAACACATTCTATTTCCTCAATGCAAATCTAATCGATAGGCCACGGGGCCTACTTTCTCAATAATCTCAAATGGTCCAACAAACCTAGGTGCTAACTTTCCCTTCTTCCCAAAGCGTACCTACAACCTTTTAAGGCGACACTTTGAGCATGACAAATAGTCACCTACACTCAAACTCTAGAGCTTCATCTGTTATCAGCATAACTTTTTTGACTGATCACAGCTGCTTAAGTCTATCCGTAATTTGGAGATTTCTCATTAGTCTCTTTGCACTAATTGGGTCCTATCACTGACTTATCCAAATCTCAGCCCACATAATTGGCGAACGACACTTTCTACCATACAATGCCTCAAACGGAGCACATCTCACACTAGAATGATAACTATTGTTATACGAAAACTCAACCAACGAAAGATGAAATCATAAACTTCCTCGAAGTACAGGACGCACGCTCAAGCATGTCTTAAAGTCTGAATAGTACGCTCAATCTGACCAACGGTATTTTTTTTATGACGGTTGATAAGCCGTACTCATATCTAATCGAGTCCCTAATGCCTCTTGCTTTGACTGCAAAAATTCGTTGTGAAACGGACTATCATGATTCTGATATAATCGAGATCGGCACACAATGTCTGGCAACTATCTCATTCAAATACATTTCTAGCCAACCTTTCCCATCTTATAATCCTATCGCTTAGGTGAAATTGAGCAGACTTAGTCAATCGGTCCATAATAACCAGATTGTGTCATGCCCACTACTAGTCCTAGGCAACTTAGTCACAAAATCCATAGCTATCCCTTCCCATTTCCATACGGGATATTCTCAGTTGTGGTGCAGCAGATGCCTTTGATGCTCAGCCTTAACCTTCAACAAAAGTCAATCATTACTCAACATATTCAGTTATATCCTTTTTCACTTCCAGGCCACCCTAATACATATCTATCAAATAATTATACTCTTATCAGCTTTGGTGTATAGTTTACTTGTACTTATGGGCTTATCCATTATTAGGGTTCTCACTTCACCCTTTCAATTTGTACCCATATTCGATTCAGGTAGTATAAAGTTCCATCACTTTTCTGTTCTATCATCTCATCTAAACCTTTCTACAATACTACAAACTCATCCACAGCCTCCTTCTGAGCCGCCAGTATCCTATCTTTGATACTCGACTGAAGGATCATATTCATAGCTCTAACTCTCTTAGGCTTTACTCTTTCCTTCCTACTTAGGGGCTCAGCCACCACTTCGCTCTTACCAAGATGGTAGCGAAAATTCACAGTCATAATCACTAAACAACTCTATCCAGCGACGCTGTCGCATATTCAACTCTTTCTGACTAAAGATATGCTGAAGACTCTTATGGTCCGTATAGATGACACTCTTTGTCCCATACAGATAATGTCTCCAGATCTTAAGTGCAAACACAACCGCACCCAACTCTAAATCATGGGTAGTATAATTCTTCTCATGAACTAAAATTTCCACAGGCTCTTCCACAAAATTCAACTTAGCATCAACTCGAATCTCATCCAAAGGCACTTGCAGTGTTGGATCAGCCAAACACTTCTTAAGGTTCGACACGTGGAACGTGTCATGAACACCATCTAACTCTTCAGGCAAATCTAACCTGTAGGCTACGGGGCCTACCTTTTCAATAATCTCAAAAGGTCCAACAAATCTAGGTGCTAACTTCCCTTTCTTCCCAAAGCGTACCACACCTTTCCAAGGCGACACTTTAAGCAAGACATAGTCACCTACACTAAACTCTAGAGGCTTCCTCCTCTTATCAGCATAACTTTTCTGACGATCACGCGCAGCCTTAAGTCTATCCTTAATCTGCGAGATCTTCTCAGTAGTATCTTGCACTAACTCAGGTCCTATCAACTGACCTTCTCCCACCTCAGCCCATATAATTGGCGAACGACACTTTCTACCATACAGTGCCTCAAACAGAGTACATCTCACACTAGAATGATAACTATTGTTATACGAAAACTCAGCCAACGAAAGATGAACATCCCAACTTCCCTTGAAGTCTAAGACGCACGCTCTAAGCATGTCTTCCAAAGTCTGAATAGTACGCTCACTCTGACCATCGGTCTGAGGGTGATAAGCCGTACTCATGTCTAAACGAGTTCCTAATGCCTCTTGCATTGACTGCCAAAACCTTGATGTGAAACGACTATCACGATCCAATATAATCGAGATCGGCACACCATGTCTAGCAACTATCTCATTCAAATACAATCTAGCCAACCTTTCCATCTTATAATCCTCACGCATAGGTAGAAAATAAGAAGACTTAGTCAATCGGTCCACAATGACATAGATTGTGTCATGCCCACTACTAGTCCTAGACAACTTAGTCACAAAATCCAAAGCTATACCTTCCCATTTCCATACGGGAATCTCGGGCTACTGGAGCAAGCCAGATGGCCTTTGATGCTCAGCCTTAATCTTCAGACAAGTCAAACACTTACTAACATACTCGGCTATATCCTTTTTCATTCTAGGCCACCAATACCTATCTCTCAAATCATAATACATCTTATCAGCACCTGGGTGTATAGAGTACTTCGACTTATGGGCTTCATCCATTATCAGGGATCTCACTTCACCCTTTAAAGGTACCTATATTCGATCCATGTAGTACAAGGTTCCATTGCTTTTATGTTCTATCATTTCATCCAAACCTTTTTGCAATCCTGTATACTCATCCATAGCCTCCTTCTGAGCTGTTAGTATCCCATCCTTGATACTCGACTGAAGGGTCATATTCATAGCTCTGACTCTCTTAGGATTTACTCTTTCTTTGCTACTTAGGGCATCAGCCACCACATTTGCCTTACCAGGATGGTAGTGAATTTCACAATCATAATCACTAAACAACTCTATCTAGCGACGCTGTCGCATATTCAACTCTTTCTGACTAAAGATATGCTGAAGACTTTTATGATCCATATAGATGACACTCTTTGTCCCATACAAATAATGTCTCCAGATCATAAGTGCAAACACGACCATACCCAACTCCAAATCATGGGTAGTATAATTCTTCTCATGACTTTTTAACTGCCTAGACACACAAGCTATCACTCTACCTCTTTGCATTAACATACATCCTAGTCCTATCCTAGATGCATTACAATATACCATAAAGTCTTTCGGTCCATCGAGGAGAGCTAGAACAGGCGCATTACACAACTTATCCTTCAAGGTTTAAAATGCCAATTCCTGTTCCTCACCCCAATCAAAAGTGTTACACTTATGAGTCAAGATAGTAAGAGACTTAGCTATCTTATAAAAGTTCTCAATGAACCTACGGTAATATCCAGCCAATCCTAAGAACGAATGAACCACAGTCGGAGTTCTAGGGGCTTTCCAATTCTTAACGTCTTCAATCTTACTAGGGTCTACATGAATCCCATTACCATTTATCACATGCCCAAGAAATTGTACTTCTCTTAGCCAGAATTCACACTTAGAAAACTTAGCATACAATTTCTCCTTTTTGAGCAGTCCTAAGACTAACCTTAAATGTTCTACATGCTCCTCTTGAGTCTTGGAGTAGATTAAGATATCGTCTATAAACACTATCACAAACTTATCAAGATAAGGCCTACAAACTCTATTCATCAAATCCATAAATACGGCAGATGCGTTAGTCTGACCAAAGGGCATTACAGTGAACTATATTCATCAAGTCCATAACGAGTTCTAAACGTAGTCTTTGGAATGTCATCCTTGTGCAATTTCAGCTGATGGTATCCAGGCCTAATATCTATCTTCGAGAAAAACTGCAACCCTTGCAGTTGGTAAAATAGATCATCAATTCTAGGAAGTGGATAACGATTCTTAACAGTCAACTTGTTCAATTCACTATAATCAATGCACATCGTAAAAGAACTATCCTTTTTCTTAACGAACAACACCGGTGCTCCCCAAGGAGAAGATTTTGGTCGAATGAAACCTTTGTCTTGGATTTTCTTGAGTTGTCCCGACAACTCCTCCAATTCAGAAGGTGCCAAACGATAAGGAGACTTGGCTACCGGCGTTGCTCCAGGGGTTAACTCAATCCGAAACTCGACTTCCCGAATAGGCGGTAATCCAGATAGATCATCCAGGAATACCTCAAGAAAATCTCTAACTACAACAACCTCTTCTTGTTTCTTTTCACTAGCCTTAGCACTCATCAAGAGTCTCGCTTTCTCTTTCGGTCTCTCTCTTGAGACTCTAAGCACCTTGCCATCCGGTAGTGGTATCCTCACTACCTTCTCATGGAAAATTATTTCAACCTTATAATTGGACAACCAGTCCATACCTATAATCACATCAAAACTCCCATGTCCAAAAGGTATCAAATCGATGTCAAAGACATGACCCTTGATTTCTAGTTTACAACCCTTAATAACCTTATCAATCTCTACTAGCTGCTCGCTAGCTATCTCAATCTCATATTTGAAACCTAAGTCGCTAGGCTCTAAGCCTAACAAAGGTATGAAAGTAGTGGAAATAAAACTATAATCGGCACCAGAGTAAAATAAGGTAGTGGCAAAATGATTGTTCAAAGTAAACGTACCCGTTATAATGTTCGGATCCTAGCGAGATTCCTCTACTCCTAACATGAATGCCCTACCCCTAGCCTGGTTCCCGTGGTTTCCATGACCCCGACCCTCGTTATTAGCAGCAACTTGATTTGGAAAATTTTCTCCTGATCCTTGTTCCCTATTCCACCTAGGACAAGCTGGCCTGACATGGTCGGTACTACCACACTCATAACATGCCCTAACAGTTGGGTTTCTAGCATTGACATGATTCATATTCCTCGGCACACCTCTATAATCCCTTGCCAAATGACCCGGGCGATTACAGTTTAAGCATATGCGATATGGCCCTCCGGGTGCATGGTAGGAGTTGCAGGTGGTACACTTAGGCCAAGTACCCGTATTCTCTCTTCCTACATGGTTTACAATAGTAGCAAAAGCATTCCCAATCCTAGTCCACTTATTATCATCCCTACTATTCTTATCCTTGCTAGGTTCCCCCATATTCCCTCTTTTCTCAACCTTCTTAATTGATCTATTTCTCACAGCCTCATCGGTTAGTGCACTAGAAATCTGCATAGCCTTTTGTATTGTCTTTGGGTCCGTTGCTGCCACCATCCATACGGGATCTGTGGAGCAGGTCCATACATATACCTCCTATTCATCCTATTTCTGGAGTTACCAAATGTGGAACTAACCTAGCCAATTCATGAAACCTATCAGTATAAGCAGCATGGCCAGCCCCGACCATGGCGTGATTCCACAACTCAGATTCCAACTTTTGCATCTCATCGATCTAGGACAAATTCTTTTATCATACATAAACTTAAGGATTCATGACATACTATCAGCAACTTCCCGGCTTAGCGTTGCGGATCTGAGAGTTCCCCACGTTAAAGCCTTTTTACCCACAAATAAAAAAAAAAAACCTGCAGTGTTTTTCACTTTCTTGGTCACAATCAAACCTCTTATCTTCACAGACTCCCCCTATTTTTCTCAAAGACAACGAGTTATAAATACAACACTCAATTTCCATCATATTCCTTAGGGTTACAAGCTAAGAAACTCCTTTAGAACAACCACCCCGGTTCCATTTACTACATCATTCCCAACGTTTCTCCTGAAGTTCTCATTAACTACATTACATATTGATTTCAACATTTCCTTGGTTACCAACCTGAGCTAACATGGCGGGTAAGAGGTTTTGCAATTGTTGGGCAATGATTGTCGAGAAGTCGGTGCTCCCTATTAACTCCTTACTTCCATTGACTTCCCTCTACACCCCCATTGCTTCCTATCTCTTGATCATTTCCTTGGACCTTTCAATTCATCAACCACGTCATCATATATATTCCTAGGTCTTTATACCCTCCCACCTTACCAAACACGTACACTTTCCCCCTCCTAATTGATTCGAAAGCAGGGCCGGCCTCACTTCAGGTCCTCTTCCTTAGGTGGCATTATCTATCCGTGGGAGAACCTTGGCAATGTTTGGTAGGAGGAAGACTCGCATATTATATTGTTATATTTACTATAAAAATTATACAGGATAATGCACTAATAACACATATGGTGTCAACATTGATTTGTGTAAACAACATTACTAAGTATGAGTGAGTTGTGATATGCTTATAACTACGTTGGCCACCGTACTTACATTCGCATCCTTTCCCAATCATACTCAATATCGAGCTTACACATTTCAATGACTGACATAACTAAAGCACCAAACCGTAAACACGCGAAAGTAAACAAAAGCGGAAACTCCACGCACTAGTCTATTAGCTAACTCATAAATGACGGATCTTAGGTTATAGTCTAGGCCAATCCACCTAATTCTCTATAACCTGTCTCTGATACCAATCTGTCACACCCCGACAATGGCGGAAACTCAAAAAGGCAACATAATGATCAATCATAACACAAGATACAAAATAGAGAAAAACATCTTTGCAAAAACTTTAAGTGTTACGAAGACCATAAACTCGAAAAACCTCGAGTGATGTCCTAAATCATAATCAAATCCAAATTCTCTTACAGTTATCCAAAAGCCCACACAGGGGTCCAAATCCAAACTTAAACCAAATCTTCCAAATACTAAAACCAAATAAAATAAACAAGCAAGACTTCACATGAAAATCCACTCGGGATACTTCTAAGTCTGTTATCATAAATCGCCAACTTATTCCTCTTTCACTCGCACCTGAAAATGATCACACGAAAACGTCAAGGAGCTCGTAGGGTTTGACCTTAAAACCCAAAAGTTGTGACCAAATATTTTCAAATGTGGACTATAGTGCTATATGACAGTGAATATATATGCAAACTAGGTCCCTTGACATAGCATTCCCGTAGTCAATCACACTTATGTTTACTTATGCAATAAAGGGCCTACCAGCTGGAGTCACAATATTTAGGGCAGGTCCTCCACAAACTAGGGTAGGCGTACACATCAGCTCAATAATCTCACAAAATACTTGGTAGAGTACCCAATTTCCCCTTTTCAGTCCAAACAATCATGCAATACATAATATTCACATAGTATTATAAGCACATATCTTTTCCTAAAACAAAACACATTTCGCACAGTTCAATTCAAAATATTTCAAAACACATTTGAGTATCATTTTCCCCAACGAATAAACAGTAAAGTAGGCTACGAGAACTCACCTCAAGCAAGTCTTTAGCAACCAAATCTCAATCACACAAGCAAATGCAATGACGCCCGCACACGACCTAGTCCAGTTAATGTCCCAATTTAATCATCCATTTCCAAAACAATCTTCACGTTTGATGCATAGAGTTTAGACGCGTTGTACAATTATATAAGAAGTAGTAGGTGTGATGGTTGAGACATATCCCAACAATAATATCATATCCCATTAAGATATCTCAACGCTACATACTTATACTATTTAAAGAAAATAGATAAGTAATATAAGTAAATATTTATAATATATAATTATAAATATATCTCGATAAGTCCATTCGGTACCCTTAGTTACCATAAAAATAATCATAACATGGTTGATAATGAAACGTTTACTCATAAAAAGCATATTAAAGAAGTTTTGAAAAAAAATTATATTTTTCGTCTTTTATTGAATTTATTAAAATAATAAAATAATAAAATAATATTTTATTATTTAAAACCAAAAATCATGTTCTTAAGTAAAATTTTCTAAGCATAAACTTTTAACGAAATTTCGACATGACCCGTACGTTTATATGACGCTTTCCAATGTTTCAAACCTTAATTTCAACACTTTTCATCAATTCGACACATTTTCGACAAAATCCCAAAATCTCAATCTTTAATGTTTACTAAAATGTTTTTCCTAAAATATCGTTCAATCTCGCTTCGTAAATACATTTCTCTTTCAAAAGTCCGTCAAAACTCTTTAAACGACTAAATATCGCTTATTGGGCTTTAGGGCCCAATAAGGGTCCATTAAGATGTTTATAAGTCCAAAATACGATCCAAGTCCAAAACCAAGATCCATTTACATACATAAGCTTATACTAATAAGTAGAAAATAATCCAAACCACAATAAGCCCTCCCATTAAGCCACGACCTAAATAGGCTTATTGGCCCGTGAGTCCATAAGCTCGACAATACATATATTAAGCTTGAAATTAAGCTAATAAGCTACGTACCTCATTTGGTTACTACCATAAGCTATAAAAATAGTTCACGACATACTCCACACCACTTAAATAATCAAAACACATTTCCTTGTGTTTTTCAAAATAAGCCGCGAGCCATAAGCTCATATTAAGCCACAAAATAAGTCCAAAATAAGCTATACACGCTCTTATACAAAATAAGCTATTTATCAATATATCTTTTTCAACCATCACGACCACAACATCAAAACTACAAAACTCTTGTTCTTTCTTTCTCTACCCGACGTGTCCAAACGCACCATTTTTATCATTTCGTTTCCAAAAATTGATTTTTACGACGATCAACTTGTACAACTAACATCTATGCATCAATATAAACCCAAAAGGACAAACGAAATTTGAATTTGAAAACTTATAAGAAAATCTTCAAAAATGTATATTTCGACACGAACCGGACAACCCAAACGTTGTTCTAATGAATACCCGAACAGTAGAATCCCTTACAACTCTTGGATCTTCATGTTTTCTTGATCAAAGTTTGAAAATTTATGTGTTTGTGTGTGTGAGGGTGCTCGTCCGAAATCCAAAGAAAGGAAAGGAGAGATATATTTTTTTTGTGAAAATGATACTATGTGTTTTCAAAAATGCAAGATGGAATATTTGTATGTACTAACCTTAAACAACCATGCTGAAAAAGGGCCTCCTTGTCTCCTCTTGGACTCAAACCACGGAAAAGGATCCTAGGGGGGTTCGGGTTCTTCTTTTCGTGTCGGGATCACTTAAAAGCTCGTAAAACTCAACCGTAAAATACTCCCCAAAGTTACTTAGCATTTTTATTCATTTTAAAAATACTTTTCTATTAACCTAGAGTATTTACACGACATATTTACACTTTAGACCCGGCATTTCTTAATATTCACGGGTCAAACCATACGGAATAAAAATAACATAATAATAACCTCTAAAAGGAATATTATTCACAAATAACCATAAATTATCACAATTCTCAACAAAATCATCACCGCCAACACGGTACAAAATCTGAATAAACTTACAAACGTCAAATAGTCAAAGGACTATAAATGAAATATTCAGAACACAAAAAGAGAAAAGGTTACATTCTACCCCCCTTAAAATAATTTTAACCTTGAAATTCAGCTAATAACATCATTAAACAAATGCGGGTACTTCAATTTCATATGATCCTCACGTTACCACGTGAATTCAGGACCACGTTTCGAATTTCACCGAACCTTGACGATGGCAATTCTATTCCACTTCAACTTCTTAAACTCTCTTTCCAAAATTTCCATAGGCTCTTCTACAAAATTCAACTTAGCATAAACTTGGATCTCATCCAAAGGCACTTGTAGTGTTAGATCAGGTAAACACTTCTTAAGGTTCGACACGTGGAACGTGTCATGAACACTATTCAACTCCTTAGGCAAATCTAACTGATAGGCCACGGGGCCTATTTTCTTAATAATCTCAAAAGTTCCAACAAATCTAGGTGCTAACTTCCTTTTCTTCCTAAAGCGTACCACACATTTCCAAGGCAACACTTTGATCAAGACATAGTCACCTACACTAAGCTCTAGAGGCTTTCACCTCTTATCAGCATAAATTTCTGACGATCACGCGCAGCCTTAAGTCTATCCTTAATCTACGAGATCTTCTTAGTTGTCTCTTGTACTAACTCAGGTCCTATTAACTGACCTTCTCCAACTTCAGCCCAAATAACTGGCGAACGACACTTTCTACCATACAATGCCTCAAATGGAGCACATCTCACACTAGAGTGATAACTATTGTTATACGAAAACTCAACCAATGGAATATGAACATCCCAACTTCCCTCGAAGTCCAGGACGCACGCTCTAAGCATGTCTTCCAAAGTCTGAATAATACGCTCACTCTAACCATCCGTCTGAGGGTGATAAGCCGTACCCATGTCTAAACGAGTTCCTAATGCCTCTTGCATTGACTACCAAAATCTTGATGTGAAACGACTATCATGATCCGATATGATCGAGATCGGCACACCATGTCTAGCAACTATCTCATTCAAATACAATCTAGCCAATATATCCATCTTATAATCCTCACGCATAGATAGAAAATGAGCAGACTTAGTCAATCGGTCCATAATGACCCAGACTATGTCATGCCAACTACTAGTCCTAGGCAGCTTAGTCATAAAATCCATAGCTATTCCTTCCCTTTTCCATACGGGGATCTCAGGTTGCTGGAGCAAGCCAGATGGCCTTTGATGCTCAGCCTTAACTTTTAAACATGGCAAACACTTACTAACAAACTCAGCTATGTCCTTTTTATTCTAGGTCACCAATACATATCTCTCAAATGGTAATACATCTTATCAACTCTTGGGTGTATAGAGTACTTTGACTTATAGGCTTCATCCATTATTAGGGTTCTTACATCACCCTTTAAAGGTACCCATATTCGATCCAGGTAGTACAAAGTCCTATCACTTATATGTTCTATCATTTCATCCAAATCTTTCTGCAATCCTACAGACTCATCCACAACCTCCTTTTGAGCCGCCGGTATCCTATCCTTGATACTCGACTAAAGGATCACATTCATAGCTCTAACTCTCTTAGGCTTTACTCTTTCCTTTCTACTTAGGACATCAGCCACCACATTCGCCTTACCAGGATGGTAGCAAATTTCGCAGTCATAATCACTAAACAGCTCTATCTGTAACACCCCCAAAATTAGGTAGTAGCGGAATGGTTATAATGGGGTGCTTTGACATAGTACAATAATCAAGATATAGAAAACGATCTTAAATGGATGTTTAAAATAAAGTTTCATTCGATGCCATTACAAAAATTTCAGAGTTTTCACATTAGGTCCCACATATTTTAAAAGAGTCATAAACACTCAACATACGTTCATTTAAACAAAAGCTTCATAATTCTGAAAGATGACATAAGTTTTTATAGATAAAAGTTGCATCGAATTTAAGTAAACACATAATCCATCTTCACGACATTCCCCTCTAAACTTCATACATTAGGACCTAAAATTTACATGCTAAAAGTCAACACAAAGGTTAAGGAAAATCATAGGTTTAGCAATAGAAGAGTGGACCATAAGATTTAAGTAATAGTAGACTACGAATCATATTCAGTACTCCAAAACATGTATTATTGCACTAAGCTCATGACCCCGAAGCCTTAACTAGATTTGTGCCCCAAGGAAATATAGGATGCTTGCCAACAACCTAACTGTCCTTACAATGTTAAACCTGTGAATTTCACTCAACCTTTTTGTTGACCCTTTTAGCATGTTTATCTTGGGTAATTAAACAAATCTAAGGCACGGAGTGGCATGGACTTGAAGGCGTCCAAACATGTTATCATTCAACCTTTATGTTTTAAATGTATTTTGGGACCTCTTTTTTGTAAAACTCTAATATATTATTGAATGATAACTAAATTTTCCAAAACGTCTCTTTATGAATCGTTTTCTATGATTATGACTGTTAATTCATGAAGTAATACCCCCAATTTAGCTTCCGCTGCTATGTTGAAATATCGGGGTGTTACAAGAACCGTCAGCTTCTTAAAAAAAAGACGTTTTATTCCTCCGGCGTTAATGCAACAAAGTATGTGGATTAGTTGAATCCCACAATCAGTGGGACAAAAGTAACACATTATATTTTGGTTAGTTTTATTAGTATGTATTAACTTTGTATTATTACTTTTTAGTTCTTCCGAGAGTTAGCATTCAGCTAGTTCATAGTGATTCATTATTACTTTGACAAAAGTATCCAATACGTGACAAAAATAGATAAATTTACCAACCTTGAAACTTCTTTGAATTTAGTTTATTCTAATATAAGGGCATCTCCAGCAAAAGATTTTTTTATTTTATTTTATTTTATCTTTTTTTGTTGTTGCTAAAAATGATTTCCGAATAAGTCTTTATCTTTAAACTAATAACTTTATTTACTTAACAATATGAGATATTAAGTATTTGTAAGTATGGCTTTAGCTTAAGCGTAAAACTCATACTCGCCATCTAAGTTTCTCAATATTAAAAGTAGAAAACAATAAAAGTAACTCTTAATATCGTCTTCCACGGTGTATGAGGGAGGGTGATACGTAGACAACCCTACCCTTACGAAGGCAGAGAGGCTGCTTTCGGTTCTACCAAAGGTAGAAAATGGCCTCCGGCCTTGCAAGGGCAATGATCGAACCCTTGACATCTGTCTCTACAGGTAAGGGTGTTAACCCCTTAATCCAAGCTCTTAAAAGTATGAAACAATAAGAGGAAATTACTTAAACGAATCATTTATAAGATGTTTTTTCCAAAACAGTCCGCACGTATATATTTCACGAAAATGGTCTAAACAATTTAGTCCATTGGATTAAAGACATCAACGAACCTTGTTTATCCACGTATGAAATTGTCGCGTTTCATATGTTATACGCGCTGGAAAAGATAATTAAAAAGCCACTAAAAACAAACACTAGCGAGCTTTTTTTAGTCTAATTTATTTCAAAATGTGCCGGTTGATAACAAAAATAAAATTATGGTGCGTTTCAGACCACAAGTATTTTTGGTAGGCGCGTTCCATAATCTGGGTCATTTTTAAACGCGCCTCCTTAAGTTGTCTAAAGGTTGTACGGTCATAAAAAATGAGATACGTTTCCATATAATTTAAATTACATGCGCGCCACTTTGTTATAAATTGAAAAACAAGAGGTGGTAGGGCGCGTTTTGAATTTGCAAACTAAAAATCTCAGCATAAAAACAAAAGGAGATGCGTTTCTATCTAATTAAATCGAAAACGCACCATTATGTTACAAATTGATCAAAAAAGCTAGTAGGGCGTGTTTTGCATTATGTTACAAATTGAACAAAAAATCTGCACATGAAAACAAAATAGTATGCATTGAGTATAGAAAGTTTACTTCCATCCATAATAATTGATGTGACTCATTGATAGCGATGCAATAGTGCTATTGAATGTTATCTATTAATATGATATTAAGCTAAAACGGGTCAGGCTATTTTCGTAAGATATCGAAAAAGAGTTCATTTTAGTAAACGAGGTATGAAATAGGTTCGTTTTGGTAATTTATTTAAATAATAACCTTGGGAAAAACATTTTTAAATTAAGATAAAAAAGAGTAAATTGCAAATATCGTCCTTGTGTTTGATCAAATTGCCGCCTTAACCCCTAACGTTTAGAAAGTGCATGCACAGTCCCTGTGAGGAACTTTTGACTGCATTTTATTCTTTGACCGAACTAAAATGACTAAATTGCCCTTGTCTTCTTCCAATTGAATTTTTACATGAACTTATAATTCAAATCATGGTTGTTAAGATCCCGATCCTGATCTTAGGATCTTACGATTTTACGATACTGCAAAGCAAAAACGATCCCAATCTTACATAGGATCTTTACAAGCTTAAGATCTTATAGGATCCCGATCTTGAGCATAAGATCTTAAGATCTAATACGATACGATCCTACTTTTTTCGAACCTCAAACTAAAATATTACAAATTTATAGATTGTTTTTTGTACAATTAAAAAATCCACATGTTAATCGTCTTAAATATATTATGAACATAATTTATGACAACATTTTTATGAAATATCCATATAATTTTATGTTTATGATATATAATAATTTATAGATTTGTATAATATTACAAAGACTATTAGGAAAGTGACATTACAGTAGGATCTTACGATCCCGATCTGATCTTTGATCTCGATCTTGCAAAGATGAAAACGATCTTGGGTAGGATCCCGATCTTGAAAACCTTGATTCAAATACCTACTTTGAGATTATGACACATGGTTTTTCGAGAGTGGTACCAAATTAAAGCAAAATCGCAACTAATAATTAGAAAAGAAGAACAACAAACTAGACAAAGGTTCAAACTTTACGATGGTAAACTCGAAGCCAAACTTTTTGCAAGAATCATCCTTGAGATGAGTGATTTTCATTAAATTTTTGGCTTTTTAGAAATGGTGCTACTATGAATAGATAAGGGATCCCTTAGAACGTGAGGAGATTTTAAAAGTCTAAAAAGTGTCCTCATGGCGACATGTGTTCCACCTTTTTTACCCTTTTTCGGTTCTTATTTTCCCTCTTTCCATTTCAAGTTCTGGGTATCTTTCAGGGAGTGTTTGTTTTGGCTTATATATAGGCTTATGAGCTTATTTGATTTCGGCCTATATGACATAAGCATCAATTTTCTGGCTTATATTGAGACTTATAGGTTTATATAAGTTTATCATATTGTAATAAACTTATATAAGCCCACAAGTTTCAAAATAAGCCAGAAACATATGGGCTTATGTAATATAAGGTGAAATCAAATAAGCTCATAAGCCTACGTATAATCCAAACAAACAATGTCACACCCTGACAATGGCGGAAACTCGGGAGCACAACATAATGATCAATCATAACACAAGATACAAACAGAGAAAACTACAATGCATAAACTTCAAGTGTTATGAAGACCATCAACCTCGAACAACCTCGAGTATTGTCCCAAATCACAATCAAATCCACAAACTCTTACAATGTCCAAAAGCCCACATAGGGGTCCAAATCCAAACTTAAACCAAAATCTTCCAAATACTAAAACCAAATAAAATAAACAAGCAAGACTTCATATGAGAAATCTAAACGGGATACTTCTAAGTCTGCTATCACATAACACCAACTTAATCCTCTTTCACTTCACCTGAAAATGATACTCAAAAACGTCAACAATAATGTTGGTGAGCTCGTAGGTTTGACCTTAAACCCAAAAGTTTTGCGAATATTTCAAAACAGTCGACAATAGTGCAATATGACAGTGAATATATATGCAAACAACCCATGTCATAGTATCCCCGCTAGTCATGTGACACAACCTAGCAATCCCGCTAGTCGAACACCATATGTCATTTACGCACCTAAAGGGCCTACCAGTCGGAGCACTAAATTAGGGCAGGACCTCACACATACCAGGGTAGGCGTACTCATCTGCTCCAATAACTACACAAATACTGGGTAGGCGTACCCATCTGATCCAAACAATCATGCAACACATAATATTCACATAGCAGCATAAGCACATATATTGTCCCAAAAATAAAACTACATTTCTCATAGTTCAATTCAAAACATTTCAAAATACATTTGAGTATCATTTTCCCTCAACGGAAAAGACAGTAAAAATGGGGCTACGAGAACTCATCTCAAGCAAGTCTTTAGCAACCAAATCTCAATCACACAAGCAAATGCAATGACGTCCGCACACGACCTAGTCCAGTTAATGTCCCATTTTAATCATTCATTTTCAAAACAGTCTTCACGTTTGATGCATAGAGGTTAGATGCGTTGTACAATTACTCATAACAATTTAGTGGTGTGATGGTTGACGTCTCATCCCAAAATATCTTATCAATCCGATATCTCAACGATACATACTTATACTATTTAAAGAAAATAAATAAGTAATATTAATAAATATTTATAATAAATAATTATAAATATATACCGATAAGTCCATTCGGTAACCTTACTTACCGTAAAAATAATCATAATATGGTTGAAAATGAAACGTTTACTCATAA
>BQNB010038031.1:0-49027 GCA_026074375.1 Tanacetum coccineum | reverse complement strand
TATTTAAAATGTGTGGCTAGAAATCCTTCTTATTCTTCTCATTATATTTTTTCTTCTCACTTGATCCCTTCCCATATATATATATAGGGATGGGTTCTAGGGAAAACCATATTTTGCTAGAAAACCCAGAAAACTCAGAAAATCAAACAGATGCCCTAAAAAACCTAAACAGATGCCCTAATGTTTTCAGACTAAAAATTAGTTTTTCAGGAAAATATGGCCTCGATATAATATCTGTAAAAAACTCAAAAACCAAACAGATGCCCTAATTTTTTCAGGCTATATAAAAAAATTTAGGGCATCTGTTTAGTTTTTTAGGGCATCTGTTTTGTTTTTTGGGTTTTTACAGAGAGTAAATCGAGGTCATTTTTGCTTGAAAAAACAATTTTTAGCCTGAAAAAATTAGGGCATCTGTTTGGTTTTTAGGGCATTTGTTTGGTTTTTCTGGGTTTTCCACCGAAATTAAGTTTTCTCATGATCCCATCCCAATATATATATATATATATATATATATATATAATTAGAAAATATATCTTGATATATATATTCTTTTTAAATCCAAAAATTAAAAAAAAATTAAAATTTTTTCGAAAATTAAAAAAAAAATCCAAAAATTATATAAAAAAAATCCAAAAATCATATAATTAGGGAGTATATCTTAATAATTATGAAGTATATTTTAATATATTTTGAAGTATTTTAAAAGATTAAAATATATCAACATGGTTTTTTTAGAATGTATTATTATAGTTTTGGAACTTAACCCTAGGTCACAAGTTCAAATCTTGCTATGGATAATATTTTTTTTTAAATCCAAAAATTATAAAAAAACAAAAAAAATCCGAAAATTATAAAAAAATAAAAAAAAAATCCAAAAATTATAAAGTTGAGGTGGCCATGTCATCGTTGTTTGCGCCATGTCATCATTGAGGTGGCATTGAGTCACTATTTCATATTAATCCAGTCATAGTTAGCCCCATATATATATAAGTTATATAGCAATACACTAACGGAGTGTATATATATATATAGCAATACACTAACGGGGTGTAAGACATGCATGTCTTAGATATACGCACTCTAAACTATGACATTTTAATAGAAAATTTAAAACCTAAACACATGCACTCATTGTTTTAATAACAACAACCTAAATCCATGATAAAAAGAATCATGACGTATACTTAAGACATGAGAATGTTTAGGAACCAATGATAAAGTTTGACCGACACATGCTTAATGACTAAGACTTGACCAACACCCTTCGGTATAATACCGACCTTAATAAAGGAGAACTAGATTCATATATTGATTGACAAACTATTATTATGAGAATAACATCTTCCAATATATCATTTGGATAAGGAGTACGAATGTATTTTGATCGATAAGTTCCTTATGGTATCGTCATCTAACCAAGATGATGATATGGATTTAAATAGACTAGGGGTTGTGTTGAGAGATTCCTAAATCCTCAAGGTTTCATTGTTAAGCATTATGTAAGCTTTTCATGTTTGGGGTGTTTAAGGATAAACATTATCATAAGACTTTAGGTCGAACTAAATGTTGATGATAAGGATTATTTGAGGAGAGAACATAAACGAAGAAGGATGAGCGTGAATGGAAAGGGAAGGTGTTGACAATAGGTTTGTTGGGTGTTTTATTGGTTGTTAATTTTGACGGACAAAGGTGAAAATATAAAAATGGTGGAAGAGAAGTTAAAGACTTGACATTGTGATGACTTAACAACACTTGAAGATTGAATGTCTTCTTTGTGTTCTTCACTTTGCTAAAAAGTGGATATGATTGGATGAGACGCATTTCATTACGAAATTCACTTGACTTTTGACAACATAGGCACACATGCTTAAGAGTGTCAGGATATGAGTATGAGACGCATTTCATTATGAAATTCACTTGCTTTTGACAACATACGCACACATGCTTATGAGTGTCAAGATATGAGGATGAGACACATTTTATTATGCAATTCACTTAACTTTCGACAACATAGGTACACAAGCTTATGAGTGTCGGGAAATGAATATGAGATGCATTTCATTGTGAAATTCACTTGTGGGGAATGGTTACATAGTGAATCTTCTTGTAAAGATGACTAGGTGGATGACTCGAGATTGATAGTGGTAAGGATGACTTGGTTTTACATTGTTGGTTTCTAGTGAATAAGAATCACATATGTGAGTTCTTGAGAGTATTTGGTTAAATGATATATGTTAACAGGTGTGTTTTCCCTTCCTTTTTAATTTGTGCTCATTCGACATAAATTGTGGAAAAAAAAGAATAAGTAAAGAAAAATAAAGATGGAAGTGATGAGCTTGAGAATGTCATAACGGATGACGGTTAGCATACAATGAAATTCATCCACGAAGTTATGTAGCTATTCTCAAGTATTGTGAATGTTCATAGAACAATCACACGACGAGATATGAGGTTATCTTAAAGATGGTAGCGGATATGTGGACGGAAGATATTAACCATCTATATAATAATAGAGGCGTGATTAAGGTTTTTGTGAAACGAACTAGACATGAACAATGAGTGACATTTTAATTTGCATTTCATGAATTAAAAATGCTTAACCATTTCGGATGAAATGATTAAGTTGTCGAGATTTATCGGAATGTATTTAATAGTAACAAGACTATTAAAATGAGAATGACACGTTTATGAGATTTGTTTCATCATTCCTAGATCTAGACTTAAAAAGGTTCACGTTTAAGTGGTTTGGTGAGGATGCCATCAATGTTGTCTTTCGACGAAACTTTTTCGATGAAGATATTTCCTTTTGGACATTGTCGCGAAGGAGATGACGACGAATTTTTATGAGTTTTCTATCCTAAGATCAATGGATAATGTTCGATCCTTATTGTGTATGACGATAAACCATCATGACATTCCTAAGGGGATGGAAAGGACTAACGGAAGTTAAAGTACTTAGTCTTAAGGTGTGTATATTAAAGAGGCTACGAATTACTTATGTAGAAACTCGTAAGACCTTGGTCACACGAAGGTTGATGTAAGATTTTAGCTTTAGGAAGAACATTTTAACATATGTTGTTAAAAGGCTTGAATATGAATTTTTTGATATGACCTTTGACGTTTGCGATCGAAAGTTAAAGATACTTGAATATTTCGGATGAAATTTTTAAGTTGTCAAACCTACTTGGAGGAGTGTTAGATATGTATCTAAATTTTCCTTGACGAAAGAGTGGATTATTTGGATGAAGACGAGATGATGATTAAAGGAATGTGTGGGTGAAGACTCTAGGAGATATAAGACCATTTTATAACTCTTTTAAGTTTTTAGATATGTGACATGGACGCAAAAAAATATTCTAGTGTGAAAAAATATATACCTAGATGCATAAGACATATAGATATAGGCATATAAGTTTATCTAAGCATGCATCGACACAATAATCAACGAGATTAATGTGTAAGACTCTATAGCATTTAAAGGTTAATTGTCATATATTGAGTTAATATAGTGTGGGTGTACGATTAACACGTAAGTTATGTAAAATGACGCATACAAAACATGATAATTTTAAATATAATTGTCATGTAAAACATATTAGCATTTAGCATTTAGGAGCATGTTTCATTTAGATAAACTAAGAAATATTTTATCTAAATTGCTAGAAAAAGACAAATGCATTTATAGTGGACCTGCATTTAATATCTAAGCAATTAGACGTTGAGCATCAAGATTATGAGGACATATAATTGTATTACATGTGAAGTAATCATCTTGAAACATTAAAGCACATATGTGAGGTGCATTGTGTCTAGATTGACTAAGGAGAATCCTAATTTCTACATGCTTAGAGTGTACTCCTAAAGAGATACAAAGTCTATCGATGTAGACTATCATTAGGCATATTTAAAAAGAGCCATTTAACATATTGTCTTGGATTTTAATGAAGTCTTATACTTAGTCAATCTACATGTGCATTTGTCACATGTGTAATTTAACGCTTTATGAATTTTTTCAAAAGACCAAGAGATGGCTTATTTGTGACAATGACAAATATGTTTATATTGAGAGGGTTTTAAGAATTCTCCACTTCATGTCTTGTGGAAATGAATCTCATCAATATTGATTTATTTTTTGATGATTTTGTGATTCTTCAAGAAAATGATTGAAAAAGACAATATTTTTTTAAACCAAACTAATGTTTTATCCTAAAATTATTATTCTTTATCAAGTTGTATAAACATAATTAAATTAAATGTATTTTTACTTGTTTATGCATTGATACATATTTTGATGGGTTATATTTCAATTCTATTAACTTATATTTTCAAATTATATGTATCGTATTTTCTGTAAAACACAACCATTATGCTACGAAGAAAATAAATGCATAGGATATATATTATCCTTTATAATCATCTAATACGAGTAATGACCAATAGAATCATAAACATAATGTTTCCCAAACATCATGTTATCCTAGGTGAATAAACAAGAATATTATTTTTATTTTAGAATTTTAGTTAAAAGTGAATTTTAGCTATGAGTTGTGCTTTTAAAGTTTGTATGATCAAAGTTTTACAAATATATTGTTAGTTTGCCCTCGTGTTTGTTTTTTTTGTAAATGAACACATTTTTACAAATTGCATTGCAATGTAAATTGCTTGAATATTTCGGACGAAACATCCAAATCATCAATCTTACTTCATTGTGTATTTTATGCATGTATTAAAACATATAATAATAATATATTGAACACATCATTGGACAATTAATACTGCCAATATGACATCATTCAACATGAAGTGAGAGTTTATGATCCGATGCATATTCTTTTCTTCTAAAATGATGTAATTATATTTTCATATCAATCAAGTGATGGATTGAGTTATGTAGATCCAAGATGATATCTTGTGTTATGTTTTGATATAATCTTAAAACTAAACAATATAAATAATCCATTTCATGTCCATACCCGAAAACCTTACAATTATATTCAATAAAGATATCAATCATAATTTAAATAATTGAATTGATTATTCTCGAACATCCTTTCTTGACCCTCACGAACACTCATTAAAGAAAATAAATAAATATTTAAAAGCTGTGTTTCCATTAATCTCAAGATTAGTTGTACGTGAGGTTGAATGAAAATGATAAGTTTAATATCATATTCAAGATTGTCATAAATTTTACTTGTGTGAAAAACAATTTGTTGTTATGTATAGCATGCATAGTTTTTGACATTTTATTAGAAGTCATTATTTTCATGAGTGTCCAAGTTCTGCAAGTTAGCCGTTTGAGTACCCGAAACTTTCTTTCCGATTCTACCGAATACTGGAGGTCGACGGTTATCCTTTCCGCGCCTTTCCTTTTGGTGGCGCGGTGGAGATACTTCGTCCTCCGGACCGAAGTTAAGTCGGGCCTGTAGGCTCTGGCTTGATCTCTTTTTTGTTTCCTCTTGCATGAGGGCGACCAAAGTCTCGTAGTTTTGAGATACGAAATCACTCGGCGCCAGTTCAGTCGCGACCCCTTCCAGTGTGAGGTTGTCAGCCCCTAACTCGGGACCCTTGTTTCGAAGGGGTGGGGGTGGCGGCTCGGTGGTATTCGTCCCTGGCACCGTTTGGGGAGGGGTGGTGAAAGTAGCACGCTGTAGACCTTCCGTGCTTGTGATTGTGGCGGTTGTCTGGGTTGTCCCCAGGGGCGGTCCCATCGCTGTGAAGACCAGATCATATGGCGCATTGGCGCTTCCAGAGGCCTGCTTAGAGATCTGTCTAGAGGCTTGGTCGCTCTGCTTCTTCGCCTGCGGAGTCCGCTGGGTAAAGTTTCCTTGCTTTGTCATTCTAGATTTTGGCAGTGTTCTTAGTGTTGGGTCCCACGGATGGCGCCAATCTGTTGATACAAAAGTTGGACGATCCTTGATTAGGTCCGAATTAGGTGTAATACGGATCTGTTAGGCTCCGGTTCCTGTATCAATTAAGTCTTGATGTATGAGACCTGCGCACTAAGAAAACAAAGCACCGTTAGGCTTACCGTGGGATTGTCTCCCACGATTATCCTCCGGCGTGAGAGTAAGTAATCGGTTTAGGTTTTAGTAGAAAGTTAGGGTTATGAGGGCGTACCTTAGATGAGAGCCGAGGTGCTCTCTATATACTCACCAAACCCTAATGGGCTTTGTCCCATTAATTAGGTTAGTATCCAAGAGGTCTCACCGTTATTTAGTAACTGCCGTTATTTAGTAACTAGTGGGCCCACCTCATGATTATGACTCGTTCGTAACGGGTGTTCTAGATACCTGCGCACGTGTGCGCTAGTTGGGCCTCATGGGCCTAAATCCTCATCGTGATAGCCCATATGTCATGGGCTTCCCCATAGGCAGTACCATTTGGGCCTTGGAAGCCCGTATTGATGTCGCTATGGCCCATTCATCATGGGCCTGGGTATAAGTACTATTTATGGGTCAGGTTCATGACCCGAGGTTGGACTATACGTCATCATGTCCCCCCAGTCTAGTATGCGCTTGGTAAGACCGCGGATGCTAGACTACAAATAGTCGCGGTAAATATCCCTGGATGCGTATTGTGGAAGAAACAATGAAATTGTCCCGCCCAAACAATGAATCTGGTCAACTTGAGTCGCAAAAATGCCTCTTCGTAAGTCGTGAGAAGGTAGCTGGAACATAGCTTATACGTTTCACCCCTACCACACGATTAGGACAAGTGGGGGACACGTGTTCCTCATCCGGCATCATGTCAGTAACAACTTGCCCTATATAAGGGTTCGCCTCCATTTCACTGTTATTGCCACAGTAAAAAAAATCTCTTCCACCACCATTGCTAAAGCTTCCATTAATCATCAAAAAATCAAACACAGGTAATACGCGCGTGCGCTTCCAAACCCTTGCTTCGCAAATCATGGTGTTGCAACTTACTGATTTTACATCAGAAATAACAGATGAGGAACTTCGTGAGTTCACATCTGAGTATTACATCCCATTCGCATTGCACCCGGTAGTGCCGGCTGCGAGTGCGAGTATAGCGGATTTCCCAGAGGGGAAGGTTGGGGTATACACACGGTTCTTTGAGTTTGCCAATCAACGTGTACCCCTTTCGTTGTTTATGTGCAACGTCCTGAATTATTATCGTCTTCATATTTCCCAATTGCACTGCATAGGCGCGGCAAAAATAACCAATTTCGAGGTTAATTGCCGCCTATTGGCAATTAATCCCACGGTCCATTTGTTCCGCGCCTTCTATCACACCTCTTGGTCAAACGGATGGGTATCGTTTTCCAAGCGCGCCGGGCGTTTGCAGTGCTATACCGAAAAATTAGATGCGCTAAGGCGTTGGAGGGAGATGTTCTTCTGGGTAGATGATGCGTTGTTTCCCTGGGACTTCGCCTTCTATACTCAAGGGTCATTGCCGAGGGATGAGCGTCCACCCTCCGGGTCGTATAGTATGGGGGATGCGAAACTTATAAATGAGAACCGTATCCCTATCAACGTATACTCGGAAGCCTTTCTATGCTACATGGGCATTAGTCGTAATTATTTCCAAAGCCCTGAGGAAGTGCCGACGTTTATAGGCGATGACGGCCAGGGTGGGTGCTTGTCCTTCCTTCTCCCCCGCTTAGTAGTGTAAGCGCTCTTTCGTATTTAAGCTTATGTAACCATTTGTTTTTTGTTTGCATTTTGTGTTGCGCAGAAATGGATTTGTTTAGCGTGGTTCAGTTGAGTAAGCCCAAGCTGGTGACCGAGGGGGTGCGCCCTTTAAGAGATGGCGAGGAGCCGCTGTTGGAAAGTACTGCAGGGCGCATAATGGAACTTGTGCTGGAGCAACCAGAGGTTGAGAATACTGATGTATTAGCACCCACACCACTGCGCAGTGTATCAGGTGCAACTGTGGAGCCCCCCAGGCTAGACGCAACAAGCGTTGGTTCTTCAGAGGATGCTGATGTCACAAGGGCTGAAAGTGAGGTTGGAGAAGTTGACTCTGGGTTGAAACGCAAGAGGGCCACCAGTGATGATAGCGCGGGCACGTCAAAGAGGGTGCGTCATGTCAGTCTAGGTGGTAGCACATCGACTGAGGAGGAAACCCCGGATGCGCCACCCACGCTTGCTGCTAAGGAGGTGACTGAGACTCCTCCCCTCAAGTAAGTAATTTAGCCTCTATGTCTGTCCAGTAATAGTGTTTATTTGTACACAATCATAATAAAGTAATGTGGAATCCTCATTATTGGTTGGTTGTTTGCTATTTGTGCGCAGTGTCAAGGCTACTAGCGATTCCTCTGCGCCGGTGACGCATGCTGTACAGTCCCAACCCCAGACTAGTCCCTTGACTGCTGATGACATATCAAGGAGGGATCGGGAGACAGGTCCCAAGGCGTTTGAGGGTATGCCAGTGGATCATCTTACGGAGGAGTTTGATATGGTTACTGCGCAGCAAGCCGCGCTGGTGGCGCAGCTGAGAGTAAGGTTTTCTAGTGAACGCAGCCAGAGTGTACAGAAGGATGAAGAGATTCTGCTGTTGAAGACACAGTTGGCAGATGCGCAGGCTGAGGCAGAGTCTTCGAGGTCTTATGCACAGAAGCTTGCCGAGGAAAAAATGGCACTGCTTGTCAAGGTAGAGCAAGAGCGCGCGAATTCTGCGTATTACAAGGCAAGTTGTCACTGGGCTGTGAAGTATTTGGAGGGGGTAAGAACAACCATTTTGCTGGGCTGGATGAGTTTCGCCAGAGAGTGGAGGAGCTATTGGAGAAGCAGGAGGAGAAGTTACGCAAACTCAGCATTGAGTATGATGAGGAACTTTACCTTCACATGTTGTCCGCTATTGCTGAGCGCAGGTGGCTCATAAGCCATGGTCTGCGCCTTGCTGCCATGAGCGCTTTGGAATCTCAAGAGGTCAAGCAGTCCTTTGGGGATGTTGTGAAGTGTGCATTGACACGTGGTAAGACGGAAGCGGTAGAGGAATTGCATGAAAAGAAGTTGCTGACAGTGCGTGCCGCACAGGTACTTGGATATAATGATAATGCATATGAGGAGCTTGTTGCTGCGATGGAGACGATGAAATTGTTAGAGCTGCCTCATATTGCACAGCTGGAGCGTGACCAGGATTACCCCATAGATGTGATAATGGCGGGGTTAACCTTGGCTAGGCATGCCACCGAGGGCGCTGAGGCCCAGCCTGATTACTTTCTCAAGCCGGACGTGGCGCAACTGCAGGTTCCTATCTTTGCCCGTCCGCGTGACATCCTTAATCCTTTTGTACTTGAGAAGGAGATTCCATTGAAGGAGTCTTTAGAGGCCCACGCCATAAGGCTTGCTAAGAAGAAGGGGGTGAAGGGCAAGGCAATATTATGCGGTGTTGGTGCACCGCACATCCCCCGTTCTGATGAAGTACCAGTTAGCGTGGCGACTGTGTTACCTAAAGATAATGAACTTCTGGGGAAGCTTAAGGAGGCTGGAGATGCTGCGCACCAAGTTGGCAGTTCAGAGCAAAGTCATTGTCACAGCATCTAGGCTTTCTTCCTTGTGCAAACTTATCGTTTTTGTGTGTGTTGGCAAATTTTGTGTAATCAAACTCATGGTTCTTTTGTAAAAGATATCCTTTGGGACCCATAGTATGGGTTGTTTGTTGTTGTGGCTTGTGCGATTGTACGCACACAATATAAGTTATAAAAGTTGACAATATGTTTGTGCACAATTAATTGCCTTTGCATGAAAGACTTGTTTGTGATGTGCTATTTGTCAAATTGTTGTGAACATAGTCATTACAAAGTTCATGACTGCAAAATATGCTAAGTTTACATGTATGGGTTGACATTACAATTACATGCGGCGTACCGCTAATACCATATCAAGAAGTCAAAAGTTTTGACTCCTAATTTGTTAAACGTGCACCGTGTGCGCTGCTGCGCATCCATCGTGGAATGCGCATTTAAACTTACTCCAACGTCTTGAGAGAAAGGTGTTTAACAAGGATTCATGATCCAATGTTGATGGGTTTGCAACCCTCTTACTCAACGAGTCATTTAGTAGGTTTACTCATCCTTTTCCCATCGTGGGGTTATTAGGTGCATGCACGCCGCGTAGGCACAGAATAATGTAACAACAATATTGATACATAAATAGATACTCACAATAAGCATGTAAAGTGAATTGTGTCGCGGAGTTAGCTAGAAACCGCGACATTTAATTAATACTTGCAAAAATAAAAAACATTTGTCTTAAAAAAAATAAGTACTCCCTCCATGAATTATTTGCCATTAATGGCATTCAATTTCGTTTCTCATGCCCACGTACATCTCAACAAAATGGAAAATCTGAAAGCATGATTCGTACTATCAATAACGTAGTACGTTATCTCCTCTTTCAAGCCCGTCTTCCTCTCGAGTATTGGGTCGAAGCACTACTCACTGCCGCTTACTTACTCAATATCCTCCCCTCCACCTCCATTAACAATGACATCCCCTACATAAAATTATTCAATAAACCAACCTCTTACACCCATCTTCGCATGTTTGGATGCCTTTGTTACCCTTACACCTTTCCACCGCATAAACTTGCTCCTCGTACCACACCATCTATCTTTCTCGGGAACCCTTACAATCATCGCGGATATCGGTGCCTTGACCTGAACACCAACAAAATTATCATTTATCATCATGTCACATTTGACAAAACTATCTTTCCTTTCGGCTCCATGACTCCAACTAAACCCCCCTCATACTAATTTTTAGATGATAATCTAGACACCTCCCCCATTGCACTTCGCCTACTTACCACACCTAATTCTCCTCAACAAACACCACCACAAACAACCCCACAAACAATCCCATAAACAACTCCACAATCAACACCTCCAACTCATCTATCAACACCATTACCACAAACAACACCGACACCACCAACCACCCCACCACCACCACCACCCACCTCGCAACACCCTATGGTCACACGCTCTAAAGTCAGGATTGTGAAGGCTAACCCCAAATACAACTTACATGTTACCACCTCCTCTCCTATCCCCAAGTCTCATTTCCATGCTCTTCGAGATCCTAACTGGAAACAAGCTATATGTGACGAATATAAAGCTCTCATTGACAATAACACCTAGGTACTTGTTCCTCGCCCATCAAATGTCAACATTGTTCGCTTTATGTGGTTGTACAAACACAAATATAATGCGGACGGGTCCTTAAATCGGTACAAAGCTCGACTAGTTGCAAATGGTCATAGTCAACAACAAGGCATCGACTACGATGAGACATTTAGCCCCGTTGTCAAACCTGCTATCATACGGACTATTCTTAGCCTTTCAGATTCTCGACAATGACCTATTCATCAGTTAGACGTGAAGAATGCATTTCTTCACGACCATCTTAGAAAGACAGTGTACATGCACCAGCCACTAGAATTTACTAACTCGGCTCATTCTGATTATGTTTGCCTTCTGCAAAAGTCGCTTTATGGCCTTAAGCAGGCCCCCCGAGCTTGGTTTCAATGATTTTCTAGCTATATTATTCGAGCCGGTTTCTATCACAGCAAAACTGACTCGTCTCTCTTCATCTTTCACAAGGGGCCAGACACAGCTTACTTACTACTATATGCGGATGATATCATTCTTACAGCTTCTTCTACTTCACTCCTGCAACGTATCATCTCTTTACTAAATGCGGAATTTGCTATGACAGACCTTGGCCCACTCAACTATTTTCTCGGTATATCTGCCACGCGTACTACCTCAGGCATATTCTTGTCTTAGACGAAATATGCTACCGAGATTCTTGAGCAAGCACAGATGCTTAATTGTAATCCTTGCAGGACTCCAATTGACACCGAGAAGAAGCTTGGACCTGAAGGATCACCGGTCACTGATCCTACTTTATATCGCACCTTTGCTGGATCACTTCAGTACCTCACCTTTACTCGACCAGATTTGTCACATGCAGTTCAACAGTTATGTCTTTACATGCATGATATTCGAGAGCCACACCTTAATGCTATGAAACGTGTTCTTCGTTATCTTCGAGGAACCACTGATCTTGGATTACAGCTACTTCGATCTACTACATCACAGCTTATTGCATACTCTGATGCTGACTGGGCAGGTTGTCCGGCTACGCGTCGATCTACTTCTGGATATTATGTTTTTCTTGGTGACAACCTCCCGACGTGGTCCTCCAAATGTCAGGACACGTTGTCTCGTTCCAGTGCTGAGGCTGAATACCGCAGGGTTGTGAATGTTGTAGCTAAGACATCTTGGATTCGCAACCTCCTTCGTGAGCTTCATACCCCACTTTTCACAGCGACCTTGGTCTACTGTGATAATATCAGTGCTGTATACATGTCTGCAAACCCTGTACAACATCAGCGCACCAAACATATAGAGATTGACATTCATTTTGTTTCTTTACAAAGTAGCAGCAGGTCATGTTCGAGTTCTTCATGTCCCTTCTCGATTTCAGTACGCATATATCTTCACAAAAGGTCTTCCATACCCGTTGTTTGCTGATTTCAGATCCAGTTTGAGCGTCCGCAAAACTCCCGCTCCAACTGCGAGGGCGTATTAGAGTACATATTATATTTAATGTAATCGACCCATTGGCCCAAGCCTATAGTCTAGAATATTCTGTTGTATCCTATATATAGGTTGGCTGTTATCAATAATAATCAAGCAATCAATCACATCTTTCACTAAATCGTCATCCCTTTACTTATTTATTCGATAATAGAGTTAGTTGTCTATGTGGCATCGATTGCACAAGTTCATGAAGAGGGCTGGACGAGTGGAATGAGGGAGAGCGGTTCAATCGACAAAAAATAATAGTAACCCCTAGAACATGGAGAAGTCATTATCATTAACAATAAATTCTCGAGCAATCCTCAACCAACATATGATCCCTATGTAATTTTATGACATACGGAGTAATTTATTGATTGAAAGTTCCTAGTTTTAAAGATACGTGTCTAAGGTAATTATTTGTTTTGGTCTAAGTTTGCTCACAAAATTTTTCTAGCTGTTTGTTTTGGGATAATATTTTTTGAAGGATCATGTGGTTTCCCATCAATTAGGCTCATTAAATGTGTTTATGTTTTTAGTAATTTTAAACAATCTTGAAAACATAAATAATTTAAGTCATTAGTTAGTTATTAATTATCAATATAATTACTGATAATTAAAAAGTGGAATTGTGTCTATATTTACTGGACTTTACGACATTTCATTATTAAAAATATATAAAAATAATTTGTCAACATTAATGTATTAATATTTTGTTTTCAAACAAAAATTTATTTCAAACCTTTTCTTTTAACTTTTATTAATATTAATAATAATAATAATATTATTATTATTATTATTATTATTATATTATTAAAAAAACTCAAGAGATTTACAATAAATTAGCAATATCCTATTAAATATATGAACAGCAGCGCGTGCTTCAATGTTCTGAGCCATGGAGAACTCGCGAATCCGCTTCAACAATGTAACCGCGTCTGCCTATTATTATTATTATTATTAAAAAAATCACTTTACTACGAAACTTATTGATGTGGTTAAAGTCAAATAAGGTTGTATCCTAAGATGATGGGGTCTAAAGCCACAAACCCTCTTTAAATTTTGTTTTCTGTCACATTTTGAATATTGGATGGTTCCATCGTGGTGGATTGCATTACTATAAAAACTGAACATAAACGACCAAATTTTGTTGCTTAATGGCCAAATTCGTCGAATAACAATTTTAGCAACGACTTAGGGTTATCGCCCATTGCTAACCTGTTGTTGGTACTTGTTTCAGGTCGTTGCTATTTAACAACGAAATTTCACGGCGTTAAGTCGTTGCGTTAAGTCGGTACTTGTTTCAGGTCGTTAAGTCGTTATATCCATCTTGGTGTATTTAGCCCACCCAAACTGATTTGCATTTTTATATTGATTAATAATAGGAGTTAGTAGATTCAAATTAGTTGAGTTATCGAGTGTGCTATGTTTTCTTGAGCTTATATAAAAGTCAACTACCATCAATTCCTAGTTTTTGTATATAAGCGTTTATGGTTGTTTCATTTTTAAGAAATTTTCTCTAAAAATTAGTTTTATTTTAATTCATTTATATTAAATATGTTGATTTAAACTATCAACCTTTTTTATTTTGTAGCATTCTTTTATCAAAATCAAGCCAATTATGAATTTTCGTATTTTCACTAAAAAAATCAGTCTATAGTCGTATGTGTTTCCGACGATTTCTAATAGCAATTGGAATGAAGTTATACTGTAATAATGTTATGTTTTTGGTCAAATGTTAATTTTCTATTTGGCCCACCCAAAATCAAAATCCTGGCTTCGTCACTGCTTCACCCAACTCAATCTTTCACCTATTAAATGAATCAAACCATCATCAGCAAGTCAGGTCACTGAGTACACGGGATGATAGATAAAGTTTACGAGATGGTTATATAAAAGCAAGAAATTTAATTGGTTACACAAAATTAAAAAAAGTGACAAGTGTTTATAAGTAATGTAAATGTCTATTTATAGAACCTAGTTTGAATAGTTTATCTATATTTATACTATTATATAAAATATTTATAATGTGAGACCTAATAAAAATTAAGATAAGGAGGTGTAATCTTAACCATACATCTCATTTTAAAAAACCACATCATAAAGTGACATGTGTCACATTTTGATTAAAAAAATCACCTTTATTTTTAAATTGAAATATCTTTTTATCAATTTAATTTTATTATGATCTAATTTCACCATATTTTTTAAAATTTTGTGCTCTTTAATTCAACATCCATTTTGATATATTTTGATATTTTTTTTGTTTTTTACATTTTTAATGAGTTTATTTTGTGTTGATTTATATTTTTTACAACTTTAACCTTAATAAATATAAACTTGATAGTTGATACATTAAAACAATATACTTTGAGAGAGAGTGTTGTATTTTTACATGCGAGAATGATAATGTTAATATAGTGTTGCGGGAAAGCTACGGAAAACCCAAACGAACACATACAACGAACACATACATTCAAAGTGTTGTGAAACGAAATTACTAAACGGGTAAGAAATTGCGTAAAGAGTTAAGTTAGTAAATTTTTTATTGCCGCCGCTATGCGCGGGTAACCAACTAGTTTTGCATAACGTATTTTCTGAATATAAACACTCAATTCAAACATAACCGCTTCTTTAATTAGTTAAAGGTTAGATAAAGTTGTCTTTTTTTTTCTTTCTTAGAAACAAAACACTTATTTACAAAATTCATACCAATAGAAGTACAAAGAAACACCACTAATCGAAATCAAATACTAGTACTTGTCACCTTTACGTGTAGTTTAGTGTGCATTTTGTAAAAGTTTAAACTTGACTCGCATTTAATAGAGATGGGGACTTGGTCACCCACTCCGTCTATGCAATCTTAAATGTTGCTTTATCATCATTCCATTTAATGTTATGAAAATGATCTGAAAATTAAGCTGCAATTTGTTGTACCGCATGCTACAAACTTGTACGTATGTTCTGGCACTTGGTTGCCCAAAATTTATGCAGCTATTTGCATGTCGGGATCATATCAACTTGCCAAATAATATCTTCTTCTTGCTCCATAAATTTAAAAAGCCCGTACGTATAGTAGTTGAATGAGGGGCTGTTTAGAATTGCTTTGTAAAACTCTATGTTTCGGGGTTACATAGGTGGTATTCGTTCCAACCCAAACAACCCCCCGGTTAAGCAACCGGGTCAATCTTACTCTAGTATAAACATATAAGAGAGAATTCCATATTTAACTACTAATATAAACCTCAAAAAATGCCATATTTACCAAAAATAATGCATACAGCGCAATGTAATTTAGAAATATGTGAGTATGATGTTTATATTGAGGAAATATGGTCGAACCATTTATAAATCCATGTTAGGTTGGTCAACTCGAGGACGACCAAAACATATCTAAATCCAACCATAAACCTGTTTATTTTCCAGTGATTTGTTACCCGCATGTAATTCAGTTGAACCATATAGACTTGAAAAGAAATAGGAATAAGCCCAATCGCCACTTGTTTTTAGGTTATACCAGTAGAACTTGTTGGTGAGAACCTTCAAAAACTTGACTTAGGATAAAGGTAACATCATAATTGGTTTTACATGGCCCCCCTAGCTTTGGAATATATGGTGCACTTGACTTTCATGGTCAGTATTGATGTTCTGTGAATTCACATTATTTTGATACACTGATCCTCAAAGTATTGTGGGTACTGCTTAGTGCGAAGACTTGATAAAATTCAACATAAAGCCCTAGTTTAGAAGCCTGCAACCATACTCACTAGTGGTGGAACATTTTTAACTCATGCATCTATTAGAAGGAGAATTCCCCCGTAATCTTTATTCATTCATAAGCCAACTTTATATACACAATTATAATGACAAATGATAATGATAATGTCAATTATAATGGGATAGGCCCATAAAACTACCGACTATAATGGGATAGGCCCATAATCACAATTAATGCATACGGCTAAGAGAATCAATTATCTAATGACAAATGATAATGTCAATTCATATCTAATCATGAATGACTCAGCTAATACTCCCCCACAGTTTGAACGAGAGGCTTCTCGACGGACAAACTGAAATATAAGTTGAAAGTTGAAAAGGGCTTCTTCTTTTAACATCTTCTTTGTTATTTGTTGAGACAGAGAGAAAAATTGTATTTGCCGCATAGTTGTTTTGTGCAGCTTGCGACATCTTCTTTGCCTGCTTGCTTTGCCTTTAGTAGGTGTGCAAATTTTTTTGACCAACTATTTTTGAAAAATACAATGATCTCCGGTGGTTTCTTCATCTTCTTTGTTGTTTGTTTGAACGGAAGCATAATTGTATTTTGAGGCATAGTGATTTATTGCTTGCGGCTTCCTCCTTTGCGTGACGTTTATTTTTACGCCATGGCTTGCTTTGCCTTTAGGTAAGAACGACAAATTAACAACCAACTATTTTCGAAAACTACAAGGATCTCCGCAATTAAAACAAAGATTAAAAGACAAAGTTTGATGATTGATGGCTATATCAACATAATACGAGAGATTCCGGGGACACGCGTTTACACAGAGGATACGTTTATTAATGTAATTAATATATTGTATATTAATTATATTAATATGTTTCACGAAATATTAAACGATCTATAATTCAACGTTAGACGTTATATCGAATTAATAGATATTAACAAGTGAGGGACTTGTTAGTACAATAACCAAAACCCGTGGGGTGTTGGTTGTGACCGATCAAACTAAAGGAGTATAAGGGAGGAAAATATCAATTTATGAAACTTGAGGAGATGTTCTAGTCTAACTTGGAGAACAAGTTTAGAGACTATATAAACACCTCTTAGGTTAATAAATCAAATGACATATCATATGTGTATCCCTAAATCTATACGACACCAAACAGTTGCTGAAACATACATATGAGATTCTTTTAATCAATGCAATATTTACATGCATGCATACTAACGTATGTAAATATTAACATTGATTACTTTTCCTTTGGTTTTGTCGATTGGTAGAAAAGTAAGATTCCTTTTCTCTTTGACTTGTTGATCGACAGTAAACAAAACAAAGGGTTTTGTTTCGATGGTTTAAATAAAGCATTAACAAGGCGTTCTGTTGTTTTATTCGTGAAGAAAGGACTAGCATCCTAACGTATCTCAGTGACGTGTAGTGTATGCACACCATAGAAGTTATTTACTTTGGTAACTTGTTTAGTTTGCGTGGTATTCGATTTATACACACGCGTATATTCAAGACGGTGTTATCGTTAATTGCTAAAAGGTACGCGTTCTTGATTCCTTTGTTAATTACATATTCTATACGTGTTTATTTATTCCGCTGCGTACTCGTGATATATTTAATGGTTAATAGTTGTAAAAACCAAATAGTGGCATCACGAGCCATCGTGTAGAATTGTAATTACAAAGATGTAAAATTGGACAAATTAGGGTTCTTGGTTAATTTTATAAGCCTTTTGGGCGGATTTTTATTATAAAGATTAGATCTTTACTATAGATAAAATTAATTAGATGAAACCCTAGGTTGTATGTAATTTTATGTGTTAAACTCGATAGTTTAAATTGTTAATTGATCAATTTGATGATTAGTTAATATATAGACATTAAAAGTTGAAGTTTTTTTGTTTTTCGGATTGTTAGACACACTGTTACAAAAATATTCATAAAATATTCATCGAATGTCGAAAAAAATTCAAAATTTTTATGGTAGATCCGCGACTCAGTAAGCTACAACTTTGTAGTTTACTGCTAAGGCTGGGGAAGACCCTAGCTATATCCTGACGGGGCCTGAAGTCGACTAATATTTTATATCAACTTTTATGTGCTATGTGGTATATATTTATAAATGGCTTACGCGCTCCTTGTCACCTATGTTGAAGAAAGGTTTGGAACCCTGTAGAGAATGAAGAGGGGCTTATGTCGATGGATGTGGGCGGAGTTTTTAGGACGAAGGAGCCTTATATGAATATATACATGTTTTAATTATTAGATAATTTGGATCATAAATTGATATTTGCATGACTTAATTGTTAAGTGATTGTTTTGGATAATTGTTATGTGAATTAGTTTAGTGTTTATATTGTTTTTATTTTAAGTTTGGACTTGTGAGAAAATAAAAGGGTTTTTCGAAAAATAAATATAAACATGACTAATTATTATGAAATTAGATTTATTATGGACTATTTATAGTTCATAATGTGTTTTCCAAATTAAAGTTTTATTTTTTATCAATACGTAATTTGCAAAAGTACTACTTAGTTGCAAGGATAAGGTTCGGGGAGACTCATCAGGACTTCGGTCTTGTAGGCATCATTACCCTATAATACATGACTACGTTGTAGTTTTCTTACCTTGCATACTAATTAGGAAGTCGCAAATGGTCTAGGGTTTGAATGGTTTTTAACCATTCTTTAATCTTTTCTCGCGGTAAAAAGCAAATCTTTATATTTAAAGATACGCTGAATCATCAATTTTAAGGTCTCACTATTTATGTATTTGATACGATGATAATAGGTGATACCGTAATAATTTAATAGAGAAATAAAGTTTTATTTTAAAATCTAATAAACGAAGATGTATTGCATGCTTCTTGTAATATTTGACACGAGTAAATAAAATACTCTTTTTCAACTAAGTTGTTGTCATCCAATTTGTAAAAACACTTATAGATTGCTCTTTACTATGCGTGAGACGTGTGTATAGATTTGCAATCTCAGGTGATTATACGTTGTTTCCTGTGAACGTGTGAGTGTTACTTAATCACAGGTTTTTGATTTTTGGACGACTTAGCGATGTTTGTGGTTAAGACTATTAAACCGCGGCATAGATGGGATGGAAAATGCTTACTAGATATTATTGAAAATAAAGTAGTCCCATCATGGTTTAGGAGTGACAAAAGTTGGTGCATTTATCAATCGTTGATTACCTTTTGAATTATCGCACATATCCTAGCAGATCAACTGATGTTAGGTGGTGGGTATGTCAAGTGGTTCCTAAACCTTAGAAAATTAATTGTTTACTTTGAATTTAAAACATGGGTAGTTAATTTTCCTGCAAGGTAGTATTATCGAAATTCGAAAATACTTTAAAATTTTCCATTTTGGTTCTTTTTTTTCTTTATTATAGTATTAATTGCAAGATAAAACCATAAACAATGGTTTGTTCTCTTTATCAAGATGTAAAACCGAGACTCTTTCCTTGTAAAGGGACATGAGATCTTTCCTAATATCTTTCTTGCTCTGGAAAGTTATAATAGGAATGTAGAATTATCCTAATGTATCAAACTCATAGCAAGCTTAAAAATAACAAAGGGGTTTGGGGTTAAGTATGATTGCATTAATTATATTTTTCATTATAGATTTCATCACCCATATTCGGTGGTGAATACTTTGAAACATATAAGACATATAGATAACTAGAGAATATGTTCTTAAAGCTATCAAATGATAACATCTTAATGTAAGATGCGTTATGAGTTCTTGATTGGGAGTAATACCAATATTACGCAAAGTGATAAAGGGCAAATTAATATATGTATCTAGTTGGATTGTCTTAATCCAAATTAAGGGAATGGTAAATTGCTTTTCGCCAAATTTCAGTAATCAATAGCATTGATGGAGTAGAACTTTTGAAATCCAAGTAAATGTTACTAATTTAGATTTTAAATACTGTTGGAAATAAATAGATCACTATTTGTTTTCACTAGTTATGGAACACTTGCAATGTTTGTCATAATCCAGTCGTGCATCCGATTTATTTTTGAACAAGACATTCATGTGATGCTGTCAAAATTCATAATGGGAGCTACAAAGGTTTTATCTTGTAGTAACTAGATTATTCTGAACTTATCTTGAATAATACTATACTTTTCCGTCATGACACTCATGGTTTTATTATACAAGTGGTTCTATATCTACTTGTGAAGCTAATATCTATGACACTATCATATTGTCCACATAAACAAACGAATGTCGTGTTGTTTGACTACATGTATGATGTTGTGCCATGCACAAGTGGGAGAAATCTTTATTGTGTTCAAGGTACAACACATGACAAGAACAATATGATTAAATATTTGTTAGCCTCAAAAATATTGAGTCGAACAATGGAAGTTCGTTCATAATTATATTAGGTCTCGGTCACTAAAGATAATTTACGTTGTATTAAGCGACAACGGGGTAACCGGGCTTTTTAATGTATCTAACCGGTCACGTGTATCGGGCGATAAGCCAAAGTAATCCCGTCGCCCGGCCCGCTGAGATTAGAATATACCAAGGAATGAAAGCCTCTTGGTATTAAGTATAAATACCCTCTCAGAGTATGGACGAGGGGTATTGGTTTACCATTTTTCTCATTTGAGTGTTATGTGTTAAACACTTCCACCGCTTTTATTTCTCTCTACCTATTTTTCCAATTCTTCTAATCTTTTTTTTCTTGTTCCTCTTAATGAATAACAAGTGAAAGTGATATTGGGTTCCGACATTTGGTATCATTCGCCAAGGGTGGGTTTAGTGGTCCAGTTGTGGTGATTTAAAGTTTATTTTGGGATTATAGACGTTTCTTTGGTATCACGTGCCTTGTTTTTTACTACTGTTTCGTTTTTTTTTTGCATATTACTCTTTATTTTGAGTGGGCCTCTTTTATACGGTACTAGTTTGAAATAGAATATCAACAGAGGTGCTAAATTGTCTCACAAGTAGTTTTAAAAAAAAAAATAAACATTTCTCAACAGAGAATCCGAATCTGAGGATCTCGTTTGGGACCTAAAGAGGGACTTTTTCATCTTGGGCATCGATACGATAGTTTTAACTTTCCTATAGAATCGATCGAGTGATTTTAGTGTGGACCGAACGAGGGTTTCTTAGCTTGGACCGAACTAGATTTTCCCTAAGTGGATTTCGAACGAGTAATTCCTTCGAGGATCGAACGAGTAATTCCTTCGAGGATCGAACGAGTAGTCTTTTCGAGGATCGAACGAGGTGAATAAGCTCAAGGATAGTCGATACGAGCGGAAAACCTCAAGGATTCGATACGAGCGGAAAACTCACGGATTTCGAACGACTACGATGAAAAGCTCAGGATCGGAACGAGCTGAAACTAAAGGATCGAGCACGAGCGGAAAAAGCTCAAGGATTCGATCGATCATGGTGAAAAAGTCAAGTAATCGAACGAGCGGAAAAACTCAAGGACCGAACGAGTGTTTCTTTAGCTTGAACCGAACTACATCACAAACAAGAACAAAATTTTCGATTCTCTTCTAGATTGAACGAGTTTCTTCACGTTTTTAACAAAGTTTCGGTTTTTCGGATTCGAGTGACGTTAAACGACGGGCTGTAAAGACAGACATCATAGTGTTCGTGAATCTTACCTACATCATCGTGATATAATGATTTTTTCCCGTACGATAAGTGACTCCGCGATGATCAAATTCTATTCGGTGAAATTTTATAAAACTTCTAAGAAAGACGAAGAAAAATTTGGAGGGAATTTTCTATTAAATACCAAGAATTTGAAAATGGCACATGCGGCCCCTCAACTTTAAAATAGTTTTTATTTTTTCATTTATATTTTAACTTGTTTACAATTAAACCTTTGTTTTTAAGAAAGATTAAAAATAACCTCTTACTTTCAAACTTTTTCATTTTTTCTTTTCATTTTTAAAACTTTTAATATTTGTTATTTTGTTAGTTAACATTTTAGTTTTTAAATTTTCACTTTTAGCCTTTTTAGTTGTAGATAATTTCCCCGTTCATCGGGTTTCAAGCTCACAAATCGTTAACAAATGTTCAAATTCTTCAACTACAACATCGATTTCGACACCAAATTTCTATTTACGTTTTTTGATTTAGTAAAATCTCGCGAAATACTCTTGCTATTTTCTCGGTTAGTCATGACTTTGTAAAATACCGTCACATAGTATTCCAAAACACAACAATCACTTTAACCTGCTTAAGATCTAAGGTCAAAATCATTTTCACTTCACAATTCACAGTAAAATGGGAAACGAAAGATACTTTATCCTTCGTCTGTTCTCATTCGGAAGACCAACAATGTAACAAATTCAAGACAAAGCAAAAAAGAGTGTTGCATGGGTTATCTTTTCGAAGAATTCATTCCCACCTCAAGCATCTTTCACAAGTCATTTAAAAGGAAACTCGAATCGAGTCTGGATTTAAACGTGCATTTGCTACACTCTTTGGTCAAGATTGTTTGGAAACTTGTATTAGATAGGACAATGTTCCTACCTCATGGGGGATTTGTGGATCCAATTAGAAAAGCAGAACTTGACAAGATAGAATTTCAAGAGATTGGATCCATAGCTTCTTTTTAAGAGTACTCGAGACACATTTCGAGTATGTTCATTCAAGTGCTAAGGTATGGTATTTGGGATGATGACATGATGTTGATCTAGATACGCAAAATCAAATTCCTACAATACATCGACTCGAATTCCAGAATTCCGTGAACACTGATCCTACAATGGAATCTGTAAGAATAGTCGATTGAAGAATAAGTGCAGACAGCTATAAACGAGAGGTATGCGCTGGTGTGAATGAAACGAAGATTCAGACAGAGGGAGGATTAGGTTGATACGGGGAAAAGCAGTGGATCGGTAGTTTGGTTAAACACAGAGAGCATTGGGACAGCATCAAGAGCAGTGATACAAGCAGCAGATCCGTGATGATGCACATGCTGATGATGAGATTTACTCAGACCCATAGATGGATTGAAGAGCCACTGGCTGATGGTAACAAACGACTGCTGAAATCCAATGTCTTTGCTTATTAGCGACAACAGCATACTGAGCAACCTGAATTCAATAATGAAGGAGAGGTTGACCAGAATGCTGAACAATGTCCATGACAACATGTCCTTGTCTTGCCTAAATCACATCTGATAACCATACAACTGAACTACAAATCAATCCCTGGAATCTGAATTATTCGTCTCATAAAAAGGACGTTGCCCAAATTTCAAAAAGATTTTTTAAAGAATGGAAGAACATGTGTTAATTCTTGAATTCAAATATCAAGTTTTAAAAGGAAGGGCAACATGGTCAATTTTCGAAAGTAAAAAGTATGAAGCAAAGTTAAACCTGGACACAGATGTAATTGAAACATATAAAAACGAATTGGAAGATAACAGTGGCCCCAGTTACTTAAAGGAGGAAAATGAGACTTTGAAAAAGCAGTATAAGTACAAAGAAATGTTATGCTTGTATCAAGGACAACGAGTGCTAAGAACATGTAAAACAACTTTTTGCTTGCAAAAAATGATGATTTAAAGGCTCAACTTCAGGAAAAAGGGTTTTGCAGATTGCTGCTTTAAAAATGAGGTTTAAGGAAATTAAGACAGGAACTAGTGTGATACTAAGTTTGCGCAAACTCGTCATCTATAGGGAAACAGGTTTTCAACCGCGTTGAAACCAATCAGTTGCTCGACAACCGACTACGTTTAAGTCTGAACGACCTAGAATTTCAAAACAACGGTTTGCCTCCCAAGTTGATATGAATAACGATTTGTCAAAATAACATGTCCACTACACATTATTTGCCTAAGGAAAGTGAATCTACTGGTTGCGAAACCTCATCAACATGATAGCACTGGTCATCTAGTATGCTCAATGACTCTGGTTCCTAATCACTACCTAGAGGAGCTAAGAAAAAGAACACGAAAGTAGCGGTAGGAATTCAGAAACTCAGTGTGATGCCCTTCTGCTAGATCACAACGCACAGCAAATACGACTAGCAAACCAAACTTGGATCAATAACCAAAAGTCAAGGATTGAGGCCATGCCTCAAAAGAGTAGTTGCGTCACAGACAAAGACTGTGCCCATAGCAGAACACTCTAGGAATTCTAGAAGTTTTTCTGACTACAAACATTTTGTTTGCTCAACATGTCAGAAATGTGTCTTTAATGCCAATCATGATTCTTGTGTAACAAAATTCCTGAATGAAGTCAACTACGTGCTAAGGTTCCATTATAAGCCAACAAACAAGGATTAAAACCCGTAGATGCAAACAGGTGTTGGCAAGAAAACCAGAAAGGACAGCTCCCCAAAAAGACACGATAGTCTTCAAGCTCAAAAAGACTTCCCGTTGTCCATGAGAATACAATGACTCTAATTTGTCTTAGGTGGAAACCGACGGGTAGAATTTTCAAGACTGTTGGTCTTAGGTGGGTTCCTACTGGAAACATATTCACATATAGCACAACATAGATGTTGAAGAGAACCCCAAAAGGGTTCAAATGGACGATATCACGAGACAGTATGAATGCATCAAACGCTTGATGTTCAGTGCAGGTTATACACTTAACATACATGCAGGTCAGGTACATCTTTAAATCCTACAAAGGAAGGACTCCGAGTTTGGTTGCTGAAAAGACTGATATCTGAGAAACCAGGGCTTCATGGAATTTTCATCTGATGCATAAGCAATGACGTCTGTTCACAATAGTTCAGGCCTCGCTCTTCTACGATAAATGACTTCTGATCATAACAGTTCAGAACTCGGAATTCACGACCACAGCAATGAACTGTCAAGTTCAAAGCTGGTTCCAAAAGATGTTCCTCCAGCAGATAAGACAGCTACATCACGCCAAGGATGGAATTCTATTCCACACATACTAACAATGTGGAGGTAACTGTTAATTTTTTATATAAAAAAGCAAAATACAAAAATATAAAAGTTCAAAAAGAAAATACAAAATCAAAAAATCAGAAAATGTTTCAAAAAAATATTCTTCTCGACATGTCTCTTGGAATCGATAACATTTACGTACCCAGAAATGTTGATTAATATCGACACGGGCGTGTAAATGAAGTAGAACAGGAGTTTAAAAGTTCTTCAAAACATGTCATTTCTAGTTTTCTTGATGGCTTATGTGCATATATAGTTACGTAACCCGGATTCTACTAAAGACAGTTTATCTATAAAAGATAACTTTATTCCTAACAACGTGAAATTCAACGTTTCTCGGTTCTTGATTGTTTTACGTGTGAGTGCTGAGCATTCAAAGGTTAGCTCAAGAGAAAAGGAAAGTGTACGCATAGTGCGCTTTAACTTAGAGTTGGAATAGAGAAGTCTTCTAACATGATGTTTTTAAAATGTTGAACACAATTTTTCAAGATTTCTCACTGGCGATTTCATAATCTTTCAAAATTGGTGTTCAACCTCCTCTTCAAGGGGGAGTTTTTCGAAAAAAAAAAACAAAGTTTAATGAGTTTGGATACATCATTCACGGACCATTCTTATGTATCAAACCACTAATAATCAACGAAGATAATAATGGACAATTCAATAGAATGATCGTTATAGATGAATAAGTGTTCAAACTCAATTTTATATCGATTTTCCACCTTGGTACCATCGTTTTTTGGTGTCAAACATATGGTAATTGAGGGGAGCAAGATGACACTGTTCCAAATAATTCATGCTAAGCTTCAAACGTTTTTCCCCATGCCTTTCAAGACAAATTTTAATACCCCCGTTATTTCAAAATCAAAAGTGACTAAGAATTTAAATAAGGGGAGAAATGTAATAAAATGTGATCTAAAAGACTCAAAGTCTATTCGAAAAAGGTTTTATGGTTATCGATCTTATACCTACAACATATTTTATTTCACGAGATTTGAAGTCATAGGTGGTTAAGGTCTAAGATTTGTTCCTTGATCCAACAGAACCGGAGGGATTACTCCAAGGACACTCCATAGTAGAAATAGCAGTCCTTAGGTAATGATTGAGATGGGAATGTGTTATAGGGAATAATAGCCCGACTAAGATTGAGCTACCAATGGAACAATTCACAACAAGGGGTGGTGTTGTATGACGTTGGTAAGCACTTGAGGTCTGAAGGAATTAAAAGAAATGTGATGGTAACGGTGTCTAAGATCGAAGCCTCCCACATAACTTTTAGCAGAACACAATACGGGTCCAATACCTCCAGTATGCTGGCAGAATTCCGCATGTACACAATGTGATTGCAGCCTGACATTGAAGACGGACATCATGGACCAGTGATGCAAATTGACACACCTTCCAGCCATTCGGGTTTCTCTCAAAGAAACTTGTCTCGCATTTGGCACGGGAGTACACAGATTTATTGACTTTTCATTCCGAGTTAGTTAATATTGAATAGGTGGCCGTTGACTCCAGCCTACCGATTACTAAATCCAAAACGCACTAATCGAACTTAGAGCCAAGGATCATCAAATAAAATCTCATTAGGACACCTTTTATGACAAAACACTTGCTGAACACCAATAAGTCACAAGCTTGTTAAAAGAGTCCTACGCATTAATCTCTTGTGATTCTGCAGAACATTCAGGTGTACTCTTAAAGTATTCACAATGACGAATGGAAATCCTAGTCAGTGTCATCTCCAAAAAGCACTGCAAGTAGGTGACTTCGCGAGATTCTTTATGAATCAAACTTGTGTCAATTGGAAAGAAACGATGGTGCGAGTCATGTGAATCTCAAACTGTGTTCCAGGAAATGCATTAGATGACTCACTCAGAAAATAGTAACTATCTGAATTCACTCTTACGTGTTGTTGCTTTGAGAGAGTGCCGTATGAGATCAAGCAAGCATGGTACATCTAATACTTGTGTTAGAGATCCCATACGCTTTGAGCTGAAACCTGTCAAGGAGATTCTTTGAATTCTACCTAATCACGGGTACAAATATTTTATACTGGGTCCTACGGAACCGGAGGTTAATCTAACCAAATCCGGACGAATGACAAAGCCATATTCGTCCACACGCTTTATTGCTAACTGTTTTATTTCAGGATACATAAAGATGGAGATGGTGATGCCTCATTCCAGCTGGAGTCGGATTCATTACCACATGCTCATGCTCAAACTACAAAGACATACTATAAGCATCAAGATTCAAGAATCATGAAAGCTCAAGAATTAAAGACAAAGACTTCCGCACAAACTCTGATATACAAGATCTTCCTTCAAAGATATCAAGTCTATCAAGGGAGATTGTTAGCAAGCTTTCAAGATGATGCAAAGTATGAGCATGTTGGTCAAGACACAAGATCGCAAGGTGGCAAAGACGATCAAGATGGAAGGATAAAGATTTAAAGATCTCGGACGAAAAAGACAAAATCAAAGATCACAAAGCATGAAGGAACAAGCCTACAACGTAGACAGAGACAAAGATCACAAGAGTTTATCGACAAAAGAAATCTCATTGATCTCACGAAGGAGTGTCATAATGAACTCACTTCAGGGGAGATTGTTAGCCTCAAATAATGAGTCAAACACGGAAGTTCGTTCATTTAGAATATTAAGTCTCGGTCATTTTAATATGTAACATTGGAATAGGCTAGATGGGTAAATGGGCTCTTTATGTAATCTAATTGGTCACGTGTATTGTGCGAAAGCCCAAGCAATTCCAAGCCCGGCCCGTAGAAACACCAAGGCATGAAAGCCTCTTGGTTTTAACTATAAATACCCTTCTCCAAGGATGGAGAGGGTGTTGGTCTCATTTTGTATTTTGTATGCAAGGTAATCAACCATCTCATTTTCTTCTCTCTACTTTCTCTCTATAGTTTCTCTCTCTAAAACTCTTTCTTTATCTTCTCATCTTATTTTTCTTATTCATATTATGAAGTGAAGGTGGTTTCGGTTGACCGACAATATGGCTCCTGTGCAGCTCAGTACAGGACCCGCTCCTACATTTCTGATGCTTGGACAGATAAGTTCAGGACTCGTACCAAATCCAGTTCCTGTAGCACCTTATGTACCTCCCACAAATAAAGAAATGGAGATTTTATTCCAACCAATGTTCGATGAATACCTGGAACCTCCTTATGCTGAAAGATCGGTCTCTCCTGCTCCAGCAGTTTCAGTTTCAGTCAATTCAGCCGGTACACCTTCATCTGCTATCATTGATCAAGATGCACCTTCTCTAAGTCATTTACCGTCATCTTCGGCCTTACAATCTCCAAGCTTACATCAAGGCATTGCAGTTGAATCTACTCTTATGGAAGACAATCCTTTTGCTCCTGTTGACAATAATCCCTTCATAAACGTATTTGCTCTGGAACCTAGTTTTGAAGCATCATCATCTGGGGATCTTAGTTCAACAGAATCTCCTTATGTCACTCAAACACTTCAACATCTCGAGAAATAAAGCAAAGATCACCCGCTGGATAATATTATTGGTAACCCCTCTCGGCCGGTATCCACCAAAAAACAACTGGCAACCAATGCCTTGTGGTGCTTGTATAACTCTATACTGTCAAAAGTCAAACCAAAGAACTTCAAATCTGCAATAACTAAAGATTGCTGGTTTCAAGCTATGCAAGATGAGATTCACGAATTTGATCGACTTCAAGTATGGGAATTAGTACCTCAACCAGACTGTGTCATGATTATAGCTCTCAAGTGGATTTACAAAGTTAAGCTTGATGAGTACGGTGATGTTCTGAAGAACAAGGCTCGGTTGGTGACCAAAGGATATCGACAAGAGGAGGGTATTAATTTCGAGGAATCATTACACGGTTGCGCGGTATCGAGGCTATTTGAATCTTCATCGCCAATGCCGCCAGTAAAAACATGACCATCTATCAAATGGATGTCAAGACAGCATTCCTTAATGGCGAGTTGAAGGAAGAAGTCTATGTTAGTCAACCAGAGGGTTTCGTTGATCCAGACCATCCGACACATGTTTATCGTCTGAAGAAGGCTTTGTACGGTTTAAAGCAAGCTCCTCGGGCGTGGTATGATACCTTGTCACGATTTCTTCTGGACAACAACTTTTCCAAGGGTGCAGTAGATCCGACATTATTCACTCAAAAAATAGGCAAACATATTCTTCTTGTTCAAATATATGTAGATGATATCATATTTGCCTCGACCGACCCTAAAGCGTGTGACATATTTTCCAATGAGATGAGTTCTAAATTTCAAATGTCAATGATGGGACAAATGTCTTTTTTCCTAGGTTTACAAGTTTCTCAAAATCCCAGAGGCATTTTTATTAATCAATCAAAATTTGCTCTTGAAATATTAAAGAAATTTAGGATGGATTCGTGTGACCCTGTTGATACACCCATGGTGGATCGACTCAAACTGGATGAGGACCCCTTAGGGATTCCAGTTGACCAGACTCGCTTTCGTAGTATGGTTGGCTCCCTGATGCACCTCACTGCCAGCCGACCCGACCTTGTATTCTCTATACGCATGTGTGCTAGGTATCAGGGTTCGCCTACCAAAAAGCACCTTGAAGCACTTAAACGGGTCTTTCGGTATCTCAGAGGAACCATTAACTGGGGTCTTTGGTTTCTGAAAGACACCGCTATGGCACTAACGGCTTATGTAGATGCGGACCATACAGGTTGTCAGGACACACAAAGAAGTACGTCAGGAAGTGCTCAGTTTCTTGGAGATAAATTAGTCACGCTGGTCTTCAAAGAAACAGAGTGCACTGTGATCTCAACTTACAAGGCTGAAAACATTGCCATGTTGGAAGCTGTGCTAGATACTTTTAGATGAGAAGCACAGCTTACAAGACTTACGGCTTTGATTCCAATAAGATTCCCCTGTATTGTGACAATCGTAGTGACATTGCTCTCTGCTACAATAATGTTTGGCACTCCCAGTCTAAGCACATTGACATACGACACCATTTTACAAGAGAGCAAGTTAAAAAAGGCGTGGTTGAATTGTACTTCGTGACGAGGATTATCGGCTCGCGAACTTATTCACCAAAAGCATTACTAGGAGAGCGGTTCACAAATTTCTACTCCTACGACTTGGTATAAAGAGTATGTCTCCAGAAACCTTTAAACATCTTCAGGAAGGAGAAGAGGAGTAAAGGATGGTCCTCATATATCCTATGTAAATATGTATATAGCTTAAATCTAAAAAGAAAATACAAAAATATAAAACCTACAAAAAAACCATAAAAATCAGAAAATACAAAATAAAAAAAATAGTTTTTCAAGACATGTCTTTTGTTTATCGATAACATTTACGAACCTAGAAATGTCATTCAATAATGACACGGGTCTTTAAATGAAGCTCGAACAGAAGTTCAAATTTTTCAAAACATGTCTTCATGACTTGCAGTTATTTTAGACTGCAACCCGCTTTTTCAAAATGAGGAAAGCATGTCGCCAAAAAGATGGCTGTTCCTAACAACGGGTGATTAAGTTCTCCCGGGCATGGATTACTTCATATCCGTGCACCCTTAATTTAATGTACGTTTCAGTGCATTATTTCTTGTTATAGAAGAGAAGTCTTCTTTCTTTAACCAAATGATTTTTCGTCTATGATTCTTTAGAAAATTATTTGTCTTACCCACGGTGGAAAAGTGTTGTTTGAAAATTAATCAGACTTGAATTTCTCAAAATTTGTCACTCAATCAACGACTACAGCTATTTCAATAGAAAACGGGTCATTGATTGAGAGGGAGAGTGTTTTCAAATTTATGACATCTAACGGGCATTGTTAATTCATCAAAATATTTGACTGGTAAAAGTTTTTATTAAACGGGGTTTCAATTTGAAGGGGAGTTAAAGTTATTTTACTTAAAAGGCCAACGTTGTCAAGCATTTGTGAGTATAGGGACTTATGTGCAATATGCTAAATGTTTCCTAGGCTTATGAAATTACAAGGACCATGTGTGCCAATTCTGAATCTTGCATAAACCTTATTAATAAATTAAACCATAAAGTAATAGTCTTAGGAAGTTAAGGGACCAAAACTGCCAAATGATGAAACCATTAAAAGTATAAAAGGAGGTAGCGAGTTACTGTTGGTCAAATCTTGCAAAAACCAGTCAAACCATATCCCTAAAAACCCTCTCATGCAACTCGCTACATTGAAACTTGTTTGATTCGTGAATTCTGTGACTTCTTGTGCCAAGGTACCTTTTAGTTTATGTTCTATATTGTGTAAAAATCATTAATCTAAAACATGGTAGCCTTAATCACATTTAATCGCTCTAAATCAATGATTTTGACTTAGTTTATCATCTAAATTTTTGTTTGTGTTTGGTTTGATGATTTAATCGCTAGGATGTGTATAGAAAGTATATATGATGCCTCGTTCATGTCTAAATTGAATCCCCTTTCATTATTTGAGGTCTTGATGATTTTCGTGATAAAGTTTGACCTTTTATGGTCAAATGTAAGATGTTCTGTTGTTGTTCGTTGATATGATTGTTTCAAATTGCTCAGTTATGTTGCCTTAGTCTTAATGATGTGATTTCAGGATCTGGTTTGCTCGTATAAGTGATTTTAAGGTTTAGCAAGTTTTCTGTGTGCTCAGTAGCGAGTTAGGTGTAGATTCTTGATAGCGAGTTGATAGCCTTGCATGTTAGCGAGTTATGTGTAGCCTCTAGCGAGTTGGATATTACTTTATTATTTTATCATGTTCAAGCAACTCGACTAAACCTGCAGGAGTTGATGAAGACTTTATAAGTTTATTAAATTATTCAACTCGCTATTTAAATTTTAAAATGTTTTAGTGAGTTACTATTTTAATAAGAATATTCCGTACGCGAGTTATCATTAGGAGAGTTAAAATTTCATCTTTATTTATTGTGTGTAGGCAAAAAACTCGCTATTTCAATATTTTCTAATTTTCCAGTGAGTTAGAGAATATTATATTTTATGAATAGGCAACTCGCTAACCTGTAGCGAGCTGATGAAGAGTTATATTTTTATTAAAATATTCAACTCGCTATTTCAAAATTTCCAAATTTAATAGCGAGTTAGTATTTTAATAAGAATATTCATAGCGAGTTGTAATTAGCGAGTTATCACTAGCGAGTTGAATGTCATCTCTTAGTTAATTGTGTGCAGGCAACTCGCTATCCCTCAGTGAGTTAAAGAAGATTTTTATTTTATTATAATATTTAACTCTCTATTTCAAATTTTCCATTTTGGCAGCAAGTTGAATACTTTTAATAAAATAGGTCAGCGAGTTGTCTGCAGCGAGTTATGTATTTTATCAAATATCTTTGGGTCAACTCATTCCAAGGTTGACTTCCCTCTGAGCAATTGCTCCCAACTAACATCATATATCTGTATGTATGTCCTGCTGTTGGATCTACTTGTGCAGATACTATGGCTGACATGAACATTCCTGCGAATGATGCTCCTGCTGAACAAGCTCCTGATGTCGCACCACCGACCAGAACGGATGATCAAATATTGTCGTTAAGCAAGTGGGTGCCCATCGGCAAGAGCAACTGCGTACTCGATGTACACAAGCCTTAGAGGAATCCTATCTTCCCGATTGTTGTGGCCTTACTGAAGAACACTAACTTCTTCAGGGCCTTCACGGCATCCTCTACGATTCCGGCTATCTACATTCAGCAATTTTGGGACACCATGTGTTTTAACTCATCGAATGGATTGTACAGCTATCAGTTGGATGAGCAATGGTTCAACATGCACAAAGATATTCTCTGAGATGCTCTCGATATCACTCCATCCATTGATAACAATCCCTTCGTAGCTCCGCCTTCAAGTGATACTGTTATCGAGTATGTCAACACTTTGGGATACCCCTGTACACTCAGGACCGTATCAGCAATGTCTATCAATGCTCTTTATCAACCATGGAGAGCCATTTTGTCTATGATCAACATGTGCCTTACAGGCAAAACTGCTAGATATGACAGGCGAAGACACCCTGTGCTTCAGATTCTTTGGGGTATCATTCATCGCTCCAACATTGACTATGCGGAAAGGATCTGGGAAGAGTTTATTCAATTTATACAAATCTTTCTTACTGATAGGAAGAATCTAGCTACGGCTGCACGTGGAAAGAAGAAGACCGCTCATTTGCTCATTCCAAGTGCCAGGTTTACCAAACTGATCATCTATCATCTGAGAACCAAGCACAACATTCATCCAAGGACTGGGTCGCCTCTTCACTACTCACATGAGGAAAGCATTATGAACACTTTCAGGTTTGTTGGAAAGGATGGTAGAGAAATATTTGGCATGCCGATACCTGATGCTCTACTCACTGATGAAATTAAAGGAGTACCCTACTACGACGACTACCAAGAGCATGTTGCCAAGTATCAACAGTTTCTGGATGCAGAACGTGGCAAGGCTAAGGAAAGAGGAGCAACAGAGTCTTCTGATGCCACAAAGGTCACTAAACCCAAGGCAACTAAGGTTACTAAACCCGCTGGTGACAAGGCTCCAAAGCCCACTGCTACTCAACCACCTGAACCCAAACAAGCACCTACACAACCATCTAAAGCGCCCTCAGAAAAGAAACGAAAATTAGTTAAAGAAACTTCTGATGAACCCTCACCAGCAAAAAGATCAAAGGGTGGACTAGTGGGAAAAAGATGCAAGTCAAAAAGTCCACTAAAGTTGGTTGATGAGCCCAGTGATGAAGGTGTTCCTGTTGAGGATCCTGCCCATACTGATGAAGAAGCTGATCTTCAATGGGCCCTGGAACCAAGTTTAAAGGAACAAGCAGAACAAACTCAGGGACCAGCTCATTCGGTGGTATTAAGGGATCCCGACTCTGGAAAATATCAACCGCTTCCTGAGGTACAAGGAAAGGGGAAAAAGAAAGTCATTGATGAACAAGCTGCTCACGATCTACTCACCCTTCAGACTTCAACGAAGAAGAGCCCTGTAGATCAATTTATCTTTTAATGGCGCCCTCCCATGCACACTAAACCCACTGGACAGGCTAAATCACCTTCCTTGGATGTTGAGCTACCTCTGACTGACAGTAAAATGGAATCGGATGAGGAAGTACCTGTGATCAATGCTGGAGATCAAGATGAAGGCCAGGCTGGACTAAACCCTGGTGAACAAGATGAAGGCCAAGTTGGACCAAACCTTGGTATACAAAATAAAGGCCAGGCTGGATCAAACCCTAGTGATGCTGTAGAGTCTCAACCTTAACCAAGTCATGGGGTTCATGCTGGACCAAACCGTGAACACATGGACTTTGAGGCCACTAATGCTTCATCTCGGCAAAAACCAGAGTAAATGGATGAGGAGTTTACCACAACTGCTTACCCAAATGTTCAGGAGAACCTCAAACTGCCAACTGAAGATTAGGTGATTCTAGAATAACTTGCAAGCTCCACGGGAACCCTGTCTTCTCTGCAAAACCTTGATAAAGATCTCAGCTTCACTGATTAGTTTTTCATAGAGAAACCACATGAAGAAGAATCAGGGAAAATGAATGTTGAAATAGAGGTTTAGTCAATGGTTTCAGTCCCCATTCATCAAGACACTTCCTCGGTTCCCCCAATAACCACTCTTTTTATTGATCTCATGACGATGCAATCTGACTCTCCACTACCAAAATCAACAGCAACAACCTCAATAATCACAACAACAACATCTCTTTTACCACCTCCTCAACCACAACAAAGCACCGCATATCTGATCCTAGTATGTCGCATAGGTGAGCTGGAACAACATATGGCGGATCTGATTCAAAACAACATAGCCCTGGAGGAAAGGTTGGATAAACAAGGGACCCGGCTATATAACTTGGAGAATCTTAATATTCCTCACAAGGTGAGCCAAGCAGTTGATGAGATAGTCACTGATGCAGTAGACTGGGCAATGCAAGCTCCACTTCGAGCTCGCTTCCGGATCTGCCCACCGTTGATATGAAGGAAATACTTCAACAACGGATGTTTGAAGACAACTCCTACAAGGCTCATGAGGCTCACAATGACTTGTATGAGGCTCTGCAGAAGTCATTGGAGCTAGATTATTCAAATCAACGTCTAGCTGATCAGGAGGAAGCTCGCAAGAAGAAAAGAAAGAAGCGTGCAGCTCCAAGAACTCCTTCTGGGTCTCCACCTTCTCCGCCACCACCTCTACCTCCTCTAGCAGGTACATCTGGTGCTATAGGTACTTAAGGTGCATCGAGATCCTCTCAGCTGCCACCACCTCCTCCTCCTCCATCTACTGGTGCATCAGGATCTGATCAGCTACAAGGCAATAAGGCCCCAAGCTCGTTCGAGCCTGCGGCCTCCACACATCAATCCATGGCTTGGACTACATCTGACACTAGATTCGAGTTAACTGGTTTTACGGCAGCTCTAGAGTTATCTCCAACTAACTATCTGATGCAGGATGATTCCATTCTCGAAGAGCAGGTACATTTGTCTGATGATGAAGACTCCGAGAATGATCACCAACCAAAAGCTGACTTGAGAAAAGACTCGTGGAAACCTCTACCTGAAGGGGAAAGACCAGCGACTCCTGAACCTGCCTGGACTATTCCTTCTTCCAACAAGTCAGATGTTGTAAACAACTAGGCTTCTGCATTGGCCACAACTTATGAGCCCCCAGCTGAGAACTCGTTGCTTGTAAAGATTGGAGATATGACAACCTTCATGAACTAGTACTGCCAAAAGGTGAACAAAACCGTGCTTACGCAAGCAAATTTCAAAGGGCAGGCTTATGAAGTTGTTAAAGCATTCTACCCAGATGTCATTCACCTTCAGTTCCAGATGGAGGAGTGTCACAAGATGCTCACAACTCAGGTTGACTGGACGAATCCAGAAGGAGATCATGGCAGAATCGATGTCAACCAACCACTGCCTCTCGGTGGACCTCCAGGTCATGTCACTATTCAACCACAATTCTTCTTTAATACAGACTTGGAGTATTTGAGATATGGCAGCAAGGGAATCAATCCTGCACTATCGATTTCCAAGATGAAGGCTGCTAGTTATCCTGACTTTGGGCTTGAACTGCTAGTGTCGGAACAAATGTGGATTGATGATGTGCGTACTTATGACATAAGTGCAAAATATGGCATCTCTCACTGGTGGTTTAATCGACAGAAGTTCTATATTGACAGACATGATTCTCCGTCGCGTAGAAAAGATGTCAGAACACACATGCGGATTCTTAGTGTCGTCAGAATCAAAGCATACTCAAGATACGGGTATGACTACTTGAGCAAAATTGTCCTCCGAAGAGCTGGTTTCCAAGAACATACGATTGCTGAAAACGATTTTAAGAACCTGTATCCAAGTGACTTTGAAGACCTGAATATACTCTTTCTGCAAGGTCATTTCGATCATCTTCCTAGTTCAGACAAACAGATGTTATCTACTATTGTCAAACTATGGACCCGAAACTTGGTGATTCGACAGCGGGTCAAAGACTTTCAACTCGGCATTGAAAGCTACCAAACACAGTTGAACCTCACAAAACCAGGATGGGATGCAACATGCTACGAGTTTAAGCATGATTATACCATCATGGAGTCTCCTCGAGAAGTAGTGTTCTCGGTCAACAACAATGAATGAAAGATCATGTGGTTCAACGAAATATACAAGTTCAGTGATGGGACGTTGACATGTATTTAGGAAGCACTAGATTACAGAGTCAAGGAATTCAAGGTCAATCGGCTCAATCCGGGTATGAATACGTGATTCTAGACTGAAAAGGATATGACAAGGAGCAAAGAGTTCATAGCGGCAATTGAAAGGCGATTAAAGACGAGAAGGATCTACTGGAATCTGGAATGCTTTGTTGGTGGACGTGTTCGTGATATTGACTACATACTTCTTCAGAGAACATAATGATATTGTCATTCTAATTAAAAGGTCAATATCATGTGTATTATATTATAGACTTTGTACATTATTTAGTTGCGTAGTTATAGTTTATGAATTTTTCATGAGTTTCTCGTTAAACTCTAAATCATTTATAAAATCATCATAACTGACACTAACAGAATCCCTCATCAATTAAGGGGGAGCATATATAGGTTCCAATATCGGCTTGTATTTACTCAGACCACATTTTCTCCTAAATTTTTCTAACATATTTAAATCAATTGAGATCCTAAATCTCAAAGGGTTTGAAATTTTTGATTAGGAGAGAGAATGTGATTTAAATATTAAATCTGATAAAAATGTGATCTATTAAGACTTAAGCAGGTTCTCCTCCCTCCTTGTGCCAAACAATTTTGATTACTAACGCACTTGTTGAGGGGGAGCGTTTCTAAAATAATCAAAACAATCAAGGTACAATGGCTTTGATATCTATATCACAAGTACCTTGATTGATTTTTCAATTAGTTTTATGGCGAAGTGAACTGTACCAAAAGACCGACCTTGTACTTACTTTATCGGAGTTATAAGGATGGTAAGGTTAGGTACATGTTCCCATGATCCCGCCAGAGCCGGAGGGATCTACCCAGGGACAATCTACTAGTTAGTGTAGAAGTCCTTAGGTATGATTACAAAAGGAGTAATGTGAGAATAAGGGAATAGTACGGACTGAGATGGAGCTAGTACTGGAACACACCCAACAAGGTACTAGTAATGAAGTCTCGGTAAGCACTGAAGGGGTTGAAGAATTAAAAAGAAATGTTAAGATAAAGGGTGAAAAGAAAGCAGCCCTCCTTTGACATTAGGCAGAAACCGGGTCACTACATATGCTGTCAGAATCACATGGTTGATTGTTGACATTGAAGACAAGTATCATGGACCCAGTGATACGCTGCACAACCCTTCATAGCCACTCAAGATCCCTCAAAGGATTCTTGTTTCATTTCTTACGGAGATCAACGCATTTCTATCGTCTCTCTCACTCCGAGTTAGACGATATTGAAAAGGTGGCACTCTGCTCTAGCCTCCGACTACTAAAAACCAAATGTGCACGATTGAGTCTAGAGCCATGAGATCATCCATAAATCTCGTTAGGACACTAATACAAACTATGCTTGTTCATCACACACTGTGACAACAAGTAAAGATTCTAAGAGTCCTACGCATTATCCTCGAGGTATTGCCAGAACATCCGAGTGATACAAAAGTACTCACAATGAAGATGGAAATCCTTCTAGAGCCAACATCTAACAAGCTCTTGGTAGGTGACATGTGAGATCCACTATGGATCAAACTTGTGACAAATGGAAAGCAACGATGGTGCGATTCTTTATGAATCAAACTTGTTCCAGGCAGTGAATTGACGAATAGTTTTTTGAAAAACCTTTCGATGTGCTCAACAACTGATTTTCGAGCACATTGACTGTGTATATCTTTCAAAACAAATGTGTTTCTGATGAAATTTGATTTTATGATATAAAACCGTCGATGTGTCACAAAAACTCTTTTCTGAGTGACACGCGATGGACTTTCAAATCAATTTTTCATTAATCAGTGGATTTTCAATTCACTGGTTCACTCACTCCGTGCTTTGTCTACTTTGAGACGCTCTGGTTTGAGAACGGCTAGCGCAGCTGCGAAACCCTGTCAAGGAGATTCTTCGGAATTCTACCTGATCACAGGCAGTATTTATACTGAATAACGGGGAACCGTGGTTCTTGCAACCTTATTCAACGAAAGTGAAAGACACATTCGTTTGTTTATCACTAACATATACTTGCAGGAACTCCCGACGGTAGACGGTAGCAGCTGATGGCATGAGACATGTCAATTCACAACCCCATGCTCACACTTGATGTTCCTAATCAAAGACATCATGATAACTGAAAGACCTACAACCCAGCTTCCGCAACTCTGATATGTGCTATCATGATCCATAAAAGTGTGAGCATGCCTGTCCGAAGGTCACAACATTACATGGAGGCAATACCACAACAAGGATGATTAATAGATTTACTGTGGCTGATGATCTCAAAGAAAGCTCAAAGATCACACAAGTCAAAGGAACTAAGTTCAAAGATCACTACATTATGTACAAAGAAATCAATGCATGAAGAATCAAAGACTACAAGCTGAACACAAGATCAACATTACAGAGCTTAATTTAGTATTTTCTGGGGTGACCTCCCCTAGGGGGAGATTGTTAGATATTAGAAAAAGACTCGGTCACCCCGTGTATTTTACCGTTTATTGTTGCTCGTAGTTAAGTAGTTAATGTATAACATTCGGTAATGGGCCGGGTATTAAACCCAACATATAAGCCCACTACTAAGGCCTTATGGCCGGTTTTATTGTTACTATATAACCCTTTTCCATGCCATGGAAGAGGTGGGTTAGTCATTTACATAATACAAGTTCATTTTCTCTTACTAGAAAGTTCTCTCTCACTTTCTCTCTCTAGAACTTGGCTAATCCACTAGTCATTCGATTGTGTTATGATTTCCAATATCCTACATTTTACGTTCTCGTCTGCTTTTTACGTTTTCGTTTGTATTTTTACGTATTTTTTAGTTATTTTATGTTTTCGTCTGTTATTTTACTTTTTCGTTTGTTTTTAACGTTTTTGCCTTGAGGAACTAACCTAGCCAACTCATGGAACTTATCGGTATACGCAACATGGCCAGCCCTAACTATAGTGTAGTTCTAGAACTCATTTTCTAGTTTCTGCATCTCATTGACAAGGAAAAATTCCTCCATAGTAAAGTCTTCAAATATTCCCATGACATACCAAAAGCGGCTTCTTGACTTCGTGTGTGGATCTGAGAGTTCCACCACGAAAGGGCCTTACCAAAAAATGAACCAGCAGTGTACTTTACCTTTTGATTATCCTCACACCCACTCATATCCTGAACTGACTCCATCTTCTCTATCCAACGGGTATAGACTATAGCACCTCCCTTCCCATCATACTCTTTTAGGTTACAAGCTAAGAACTCCTTATAGGTACAACCCCTTCGGTTGTTGTTATCAATGACATTCCTAACATCGCCTCAGATGTTTTCGTTAACAGCATCACTCTTTTGATTCATATCATTCCCCTGATTTCTACCTTGGTTGCCTACTTGAGCTAAGTAAGTTCTGCAGTTGCTGTGCAATGATAGTGGAGAAGTCGGGGACTTTATCAACACCAACATTCACCTCAGTACCTTGACCACCTACTTGGCCACCTTGACCATCAATCCCACCATTACCCTTATCACCAGATTGACCTCTAGTTCTACCACCTCCTCTACCAGTCCGTCCACCTGTCCTTCCTCCTCGTGGTGCGGCAGTTTCCCGACCAGCACTTTGTGTCGTCATTCTTGGCGGCATTATCTACACGAGGGAGGACATAGGTAACGTTAGGTAGGCGGGAAGGTTAATATATAGGATAACTTGATATACTATAATTTGCATAATATGGTCCTAAGGTGTCAACACCGATTTGTGTTAACGATATTACTTAAACACGCGTGAGTCATGATACGTTTATAACTACGTTGGCCACCGTACTTATACTCGCATCCTTTCCCAGTTGTACCCAGTATTAAGCTCACACATTTCAATGATTGACTTTTCTAATACGCTATACCATATAACCATAGAAGCAAGTATAAGCGGAACACCGCGCACATAGATCCTACAACACAACTATATGAAGGTTCTTAGGTTATAGTCTAGGCCAAACCACCTAGTTCTCTATAACCTTGGCTCTAATTACCAATCTGTCACACCCCGAATTAGGCGGAAACACGGGCATGCGATGAAGAATGATCAATCATAACACAAGATACATGATAGAGAAAACTAAAATGCATTAATGAAAAGTGTCATGATGATCTTCCAGCTCAAGTACAGACTTGAGTGAAGTCCCAACAAGAACACATCACATAGTCTCCACAAATACAACCAAATTCCCACGCAGGGTTCATACCAGTCTTAAAAAACAATCCTAACAATACTTAAGTTCAACATAAATAGACAATATGAGGTCTCTCAAACAATATCCATACAGGATTCTCTTAGGGCCTGCTAAAACTCGCAACTCAGCTTCACTGATCATTCTCAATACCTTAAAATGATACTCGAAAAGGTTAACATAAAGTTGGTGAGCTCGTAGGTTTGAAGAAACCTAGTTGTTGTGCCAATATTTCAAGTAGTGGACAATTGTGCAATATGACAGTGAATACATGCAACACATTTCATTTCAAACATAGAAACTCCATGCTATCAAATCATATCCATATGGACCATTGCCACGCAATGTCCTCAATTCTCAATTCACACGCACCTAAAGCCTACCAGCTGGAGCTATATATAGGGCGGCACATCACATATCATTTCAAACCATAGCAAGTCCATGCTATAAACGAACCACACGGAAAGTTTCACACATCATATTCTACCAAAACTCATGTCATTCACATAGCAGTCATAAACACATAACATTGTCCCAAAAACAAATCAACTTTTGCACAGTTCAGAAAATCAGTTCAAAACACATTTGAGTATCATTTTCCCAACAGAAAAGATTTAAAAAGTGGGCTATGAGTACTCACCTCAACAAGGTGACAGACAGTAAGATCAAACAAGCAAATGCAACGACGTCCGAACACGACCTAATCTAATTAATGTCCATTTCAGATATACGTTTTTAAAAGATGTTTTCTAGGTTGATGCATAGAGGTCAGATGTGTTGTACGTTACCCTTAACGTTATTAGTGGTGTAACATTTCTCATTTTCGTGTCATTGTACGACTCTATTAATGATCACTATTTATTTTAGTCCGTTACGCGTTACTTTTAATATTCACTTTAAGCTAAACCGCGTAGACTAGAAATAATCAATTAATGTAAACGGTCATAAAATAAATTGAGGTTTACATCCACCAAGTGATATATAATTACTAGGAAGATAATTATGTACTTTGCGCATTATATTTCTATTGGTCACGTAAAAGGGTTACGTTTCGCGATAAAAATACATTTGGACACACCCCGGAAATACTTAGACATACCTAGACTCAAACCAATACCCACTTTGAAAGCCTAAACACAAAATTTAATCAAGTCTTGTGTTTATGTCACTTGAGTGCCGAATGTGGGCAAGTAAACCCACATGAAATCGTCCTTGGTGATTTTATTGTTACAAAAGTCTCCTAATTATCTAACGAGTCAGTACCTCCAGTCTCATTAACATACATTCCTAATGGTCCCCCTAAAGACTTTTATCCATGGCTATTAACCGTTTTTGTTCCTCCCTTCTATCACTTGGTGCACGCGCAAAAAAGAAAAGAACACACAAAAACCATAAGATTTCATATCTTAGCAAATCTTGTACATATACATGGTAATTAAGGTTATGTACTTAGTTGTTTTAGGCAAAACCATGTGTGGGCAACTAAAACCCCCTAAACCACCTAAGCTAGATCGATTTTAGTTAGGGAAGAACCAAGGGGAAGTAACTAGCCCACATTGCTTATAAATAACACTCACACTACCACTTAACAAAGTTCTAAACCTCTAAACTCACTCTCAACGCTAAAACCTCTTCTTTTCTTCTCTATACCTTCGGAATCTCTAAATAACCGAGTCCAATCCCGACCCCCACTTAGGTCACTAAGGATTTAAGAAAACCTTTAAGATCACGTATAAGGTTGTCAAGACTTTCACACACTAAAGACTGGGAATACGAGCTTTGAAAGCTTAGGTAACACACGTTTTAAGTATAAGGGTATCGGGTTGTCTCTCAATCCAAAACCAATAGCTTAGGACTTATGTAAGACGAACAAACTTCTTCTACCTATATTCTAGTCGTTTTATCATGTCTAGTTGTAAGGAGTCCCGTTACCTTGTGTGTGACAAGGTTAACGTGAGCACAAACATGCATGGGTCGACCCATGCATGGTTTGCGTACATAGATACGCGTATGTAGGCGTGCATGGTGCAAGGATAACAAGAAATACGGAACATGCTATAACAACAAGTAAAACCTTAAGCATCTAGTTAAACGATCAACTGACACAATGTGAACCAAAAACCCTTATACACGAAAATGGGTAAATATTACACTTAAACTTTTGAAGTAAATGCACATGAAGACTAAGGAATGTGTGAACGACCTTATTTTGACTGTGACAAGTAAATAAACAGACCTTACAAAGGCTTTTCAAGCAAAAAAAGATTGCTAGACTAGTTACGATCCACTTGAAAACATTAGAAAGGGGAAGTGCCGAAAAAGGGCCCAAGTACAAATCAATGGCGACCCACCATCCGAACCCAACAGGCTCCTACCAGCCCATCAATAGGCCCCAGGCCACGGCCATAGACCAACGGCTTATGAATGAGCTCATACGAGCTTATTAAGACCTAAAGTCTTATTGGATTCGTATAAGCCTTGCCTTGTCTTATAGAATCAACTCGAACCCTTAACGGGCTAACTAGCCCATTTGCGAGCCCAACGTGAGCCATAAGCTCACGATAAGCTCTAACAGCTTATTGGTAAGTTTGCACAACTTTTGCAAGTTAAATGAGCTTAATAGACTTAAATAATATTAATGGACCAAGCCCTAACCCCTAAAACCCATTCGGGTTCACAACGGGCCCAAAAGGCCCAATGGCGAGCTTATTTTGCTTATGGAATAAGCCGAACCAGAAACATACCCTAATGTGATTTCTAAGCCTAAGAAATAAGTTAAAAATGCTAAAGAAGCCTCTAAGCATCATTCGGGTTTAAGCTATTGGGCTTACGGGCCCAATAAGCTCGAAATAAGCCATAATAAGCTCCCCGAGCTTATTTTAAGCTTAACAGACCCACATGAACTTATTAAGGACTTTTGAACTTATTTAAATCATATTGGATCCCTACGACTCTAAACGGACCTTAACGGGCCCAACAAGGCCCGTTAAGCCAAAATAAGCTCGAAATGCTTATTTTCTAGCCGAAACAGCTTTTTACCACTTATTTGGACTTAACAAGATGAAATGCCACTCGTTGGGATTTATTTGGAGTTAAAATGCAATTTTCACAAGACGAGGGACTAAAAATGTAAATTTCGAAACTCAAGGGTTTAAAATTGTCATTTTTCGAATTTCAATAACTCCAAGGACTATTTCTGAAACATTCTGAAACTTAGGGATTGAAGTGTAACTATAAAGACCTAAACTACATTTTGGTAAACTTAAGGGACCAATTATGTCATTTCCGAAACTAAAAGGGTTAAGGTATAAATGTTTATATTTGTAAATCTAGGGTCTAAAGTGTAACAACTAGAAACTTAAGGGTAGGTTAGTAAACAAAAGTGAAATAAATAAAGCACTTAACGAGTCGGTCGAACCTTAAGGTATTCGGACAATAAACGGGTTTGATTAACGACGAAATAAATAAGTATATTTATTAACAATGATTTCGCGTTTCTCGAGAACCTTCGGGATTATAAATACAATAATCTTGTGCGTCACCACACAAGTGATAACGGTATATATAAACTTAAAATGGGATTTAGTTTATACAATGAGTCATTAGCTTAAATGTGTAAACTAAGACTTGACCACTTACTTAGGTTACTTAACGGTGAGATCCACTGCTTACTTGGATATTATATCAATCAGAAACTACGCTAAGGTGAGTTCCATAGCCCCAATGTTTTACAATATTTAAATGATTTACATCCTTGGGGGAGAACATGCTTTGTTTTTACAAATTGGATGCAAGTGTACAATTTATACCAGATTTACGTGTTGCCTAAGTACCAAAACCCATTATGTCCCTGATCCGAACTGTTAATTGCTATAGAAGTGATTTGGAATTACATTGTGTTGGCGCAAATGTTATGGATAGATCTATTAGAGGATGACAATCCCCGTTCGGGTGACTAGCTACTTGTATCTTTATCTTGACTTGTATGTGATCTTGAGCTTCTTGAGATCATCAACCAAGCATAATCTCTTTTCGCCATATTGTAATCTTTGCCTTCTTGTGATCTTGTGACTTTTGGACCAACATGCTCATACCTTTCTTTGTCTTAAAAGCTTGAAAAGGTCATCTTTCTTGAAACTCTTTAACTTTAATACTTCATCATTTCAAGGAAGATGTGCGGTATCAGAATAGCGGAAGTCTTTTGAAGCATGTACTTGAGCTTTCATAATGTCTTTACATATGTAGGTCGGGTATGAGCATGTGGTTTTCACTTCGACTTGTCATCGGTTAACTGCTGCCGCCGTTAGGAAATCTGCATGAATGGGTTAGTGATAAACAACATATATGGACGAAAGTGTCTTTGTCACTTCGTCGAATACAGTTGTAATAACCATGGTTTCTCGTTAATCAGTATAAATACTGCTTGTGATTAGGTAGAATTCAAGAGATTCTCCTTGATAGGTTTTCGCAGCTACACTAGCCGTTCTCATTACCGGAGCGTCTCAAACCAGACAACACGGTAAGAGTGAACCGGTAAGTTACTATCTTCCCGATTAAGTCGTCAATTCGTGTTCGGCTTTCCTATGTCCAGATACCCTTGTGAGGCTTCCTATGGACATAAGATTGAAAATTGATTTCGGAAAATCAGTCGGTGTGTTATGATGCAAACGGTTTTTATAACACACCAACAGTTTTATCTTTCTCAAAATTCATTTGTCAATTCATAAGTTGGACCGAATCGATATCCAGTATCACAAGTTTGATCCGTATAGGATCTCACAAGTCACCTACCACAGATCTTGTTTGATGTTGGCTCTGGAAGGATTTCCATCGTCATTGTGAGTACTTTAGTGTCACTCTGATGTTCAGGCAATATCACAAGGATAATGCGTAGGACTTTTAAGATATTACTTGTTTTCACAATGTGCGATTTAACAAATATTTTGTATTAGTGTCCTAATAAGATTTATGGATGATCTCTATTATGGCTCTAGACTCGATAGTGCACTTTGGTTTTAGTAATCAGAGGCTGTAGCAGACTGCCACCTTTTCAATACTAACTAACTCGGAGTGAGAAAATAGATATAAATGTGTTTAATCTCCGTGTGAAATGAAACAAGAGTATTTTGAGAGACCTTGAGTGGCTGGCAAGGGTTGTGCATTGCATCACTGGGTCTATGATGACTATCTCCAATACCAGACAACAGCTTAGTGTTTCTGATAGCATATGTATTGACTCGGTTTCTGCCTAAGTGTAATGAGGGCTTCTTTCTTTTCACCCTTTATCTTAACTTTTCTTTTTCATTCTTCAACCCTTTTGATGTGTCGTTGTGTGGTTATAATTTGGGATTCAAGTTTTAAATTTATATTTTGTCGACTTAACCATAAACAATACTTTAATGGGCAGTGTACCCGGTCAGTGGGAGTTTCGTGGTAAGTAGGGTGTCGATCACTAAGAGCGAGAAACACTTCAATTTATTAATGCTTTGGCTTTTCTAATCTAAGTTAGTATAATATATGCTAAACCTATGCTAAACCTATGTTAATCCTAAATCTAAGGGATAATGGGGGTTTTCAGTCTGAGAGACTGGCATAGGTTTTGTGGTGACTAAAACCAATTCAAGACACTAAAACACACGCAAGCAAATTAACAAAAGATAAAAGAGCGATCTAGCCAAATATAAGAAAACTGTGTTAACCATTATTAATTCAATCAGAACGTTGGTTTGTTTATTTAGTGCAATTATTACATATCTTGAGGCGGCATATCATTCTTAAGACTTAGGCGGTATTTTTTCTTAATACCTAGACACGTAGAATTCTATCACAATTAAAAGCATCCGCATAAAGCATCCTTATTTGCTGATTATAATCTATCTTAGGGATTAAAGCAATGGTGATCTTGTTAAACCCTATCTCATAGAGACTTTACCCACTTACTGCTTAATTGCAATTCATACACTAGTAGTCTACTAACCAAGCCTTTACCAATTAATCAAGAGCGTACTCATTGATACCAAGGTCACCTTATGATCCAACTAAGCTCACAATCTAAGGGCAAAGATAGGTCGTTATTTGTGATCCTATTGGTCTAGATGTATAAATCACTATATGGAGAGATATCCTGGCATCTAGATAACTTGGTCTGTATCACTAGATCCAGTTGAATGATAGGTCATATACAAAAGCACGTAAACAACTATATTGATAAACATAAACAAGCAATCAATGATAAATTAAGAAATCAAGATAAACAAACCAAACATTAAGATCTTCATAATAATGGCTAATACCCGAAGGTATTATTCTTCAAACATCATAATTAATACAAAAGTAATGATTTAGCCAAGATAAACTAACCGAGTTAACGAATGATACCAAAAACTGAATGATTACAAGAGTATAAGAAATTACACGTTGTCTCCTATGGAATTAATCACGTTGCTCGACCTCTTATGCTCTTTTTCTCCTCTGAAAATCGACTTTTATGTTTTAGGTATCGAGAATATGATTTAGCACACTTAAACTCGTTTTTGAGTTTTCTATTTATAAGGTCTGGAATATGGTCGATACAACGTATCTAAAGTCTTGGATACAACTTATAGGGGGTTTCTTAGAGTAGGGATCACGTTTGATATCTTCCAGAATATTTTATTTCCTTATAGCTTGAATACGGCGTATTGCCTTCTTCTGGATACGGCGTATTAGATCTTGTTTCCTTCGTGGTCTTTGGTGAGTGCAGGCACATATACGCCATATCTTCCTTGATGGATACGACGTATTGGTTATCAGAACAGTAATCTTCAAAATATCTTCGTTTAAGCTCCAGAATGCGTGCCTTTTAGTTAACTTTCTCCAAGTACTCCATAATTAATGCAATTCTCAAATACGATTAAGTAACAATTCTATGCAAAAACTATACAAAATGGGTTAATTACATAGGATAATTAATGCTATAAAATAGACGATATTTGATGTCATCAAATTTCCCCCCACTTGAATCCTACTTGTCCTCAAGTAGCCTTTAGAAGTTTATGAAAATGTATCCCTAAGGATTTTTTTTGTTTAAGCATTTATTTGATCTTCTACAAGTACACAACCAAACACCTCACGAAATAGGAAGATGAAAACACTCAAATCACTCAACTAATATATGTGTTAACATGTAACTAATTTGCTCAATTACTCGGTCGTGACGAGTATTCTATCATAGGCTTGGCAAAGGTAAATGGGTTTTTATTATAAGGATTAGGGTTGATCATTCTATAATCTTTGACCAAAAGTACCACACCAACAAGGCAGCTAAGGACTTGGTGGAATGGTCAGATAAGGACCTTAGGTCCAGAGCCATATGCAATGACTTGGGAAGTACTCAAGAAAAAGATGACGGACAAGTATTGTCCGCAGGGTGAAATCAAGAAATTAGAAATCGAGCTGTGGAACCTAAAGGTCAAGGGAAACGATGTTCCAGCATACACTGAACGTTTCCAAGAGTTAACCCTGATATGTACCAAGTTTGTTGCCAATGAAACCGAGAAGGTTGACAAGTACATCGGTGGACTTCCTGACAACATTTATGGGAACGTCAAGTCTGCCAGACCCAAGACGTTGGATGAGACTATTGAGTTGGCCAATGACTTGATGGATCAGAAACTCCGCACCTACGCGGAAAGGCAATCTAACAACAAGAGGAAGGCTGATGATTCATCCAGAAACAACCATGGTCACCAACAGCAATCCTTCAAGAGGCAGAATATTGCCAAAGTCTACAACATGGGGACAGGCGAAAGGAAGCCTTATAGGGGATCTTTGCCCAAGTGCAACAAGTGCCATCTCCACCACAATGGTCCGTGCACCCAGAGGTGCCATAAGTGCAACAAGATAGGGCACTTTGGTCACGATTGCAG